>VWZU01002872.1:288461-314925 GCA_013397095.1 Sterrhoptilus dennistouni | reverse complement strand
GGGCTCTTGGTCCCTTCCCCCGGTGCCATGCCCCTGCTTATCTCTCTCTGTTCCCGCAGGCATCATCAACTTCTGCGCCAATAACTACTTGGGGCTCTCCAGCCACCCCGAGGTGATTCGTGCCGCTGTGGAGGCCCTGGAGAAATTCGGCGCCGGGCTCAGCTCCGTCCGCTTTATCTGCGGTACCCAGGTACTGAGCAGCGCAGACCCCCTTCCCCGCGGGTCTTTTGCAGGGACTCCCCTGTGGGTACTCCCACTCGACATGCGTGCACAGTGCTAAGTTATACGTGGCCCGATGAGAAAAAGAGCCTGCCAAGTCCCCACTAGCCAAGCATCTGGAAATATGCCAATTTAAACCATTACAACACCTGAGAGCAAAGAAACTGAACATCCCTCTGAATTCGGGAAATTGATGACTTTTTCCCTCTCTTGTGGGTCAAAATTACAGTGATCCTGATTTGAAGTGGCTCCATCAGACCCAGCCCAATTTATTCTTGCTGGAGCCTTTTTTGAGTCCTGCCTGGTTAAGTGCAAAGAACAAGCAGAGCTTCTCCCTTGTGCATGGGGAGCTTGAAGTCTCTCTGCTGAGCTTTTGGCATCCAAACCCATAATCATACTTTAGGGTTGCATTTGCTGAACACAAGTAACTCCTCCCACACCCACATACCTTTTCTGGATAAAACCTGGTCGTCTCCTCTTTCAAGTCAGCATTTAATAGCAGTGGGCAAGCAAGAACTTGTGCTCCCTCACTGTTGACTCCTGCACCTCTCTTCTGTTTAGAGCATACACAAGGACCTGGAGGAGAAAATCGCACGTTTCCACCAGCGAGAAGATGCCATTCTCTATGCCAGCTGTTTTGATGCCAATGCTGGTATCTTTGAGGTTCATGAGGCTTCCCTTGTGTTGTGCATGGAGGAGGGAGGTGACAGCAAAGTGGCTGCCATGCCTTCCAGAGGCTCTTCTGTGAGCTCTGTGCACCAGAAAATATGGTAGTGGCTGGTGGTGAAGAGCCCTGACTTGGGACCCTTGCACTAGGGAAGCCATGCAGAGGTGTTTAACCACCCTCACCTCTGCCGTCTCCAGCCAGCTCCAGCTCTTGGGGAGGGCTCCCATTTCTGCAGTGGTCTGTAGTCTCCCTTAAAGTGTAGGTGAGGGGAAGGGGTAATCTCACAGGCATATTAGGAACGGGGAGGGAGGTTTTGAGCTCAGAAGCTACAGGCAAGAGCCTGGCATAAAGAAATCAGGAGATAAGGTGACTGAAAAGAAAATTTAAAGTTTAGCAGTGTCTGGAGAGACGTGGCAGCTGGAATCAATCATAGCCTTCTATGTTCTGAGGGAGGCTGGGAGATCTCAGTGAGGTGGTATCCAGAGCGACGGATGTTTCTTTCTGTTTGGCACGGCCAGGCCCTGCTGACCCCAGAGGATGCCGTGCTGTCAGATGAGCTGAACCATGCTTCCATCATTGATGGGATCCGCCTGTGCAAGGCCAACAAGTACCGCTACAAGCACATGGACATGCAGGACCTGGAGGCCAAGCTGAAGGAAGCACAGGTATGGAGGTCTGTTCTCACCTCAACCCAAGGGCACTTGCTTAGCTGTGCTGCCTGTGCAGTTACAAGTCCTGGAAGATGAGCTCTGCCTTTTCCCATGCAATAGGCATTGTTTTTGCCAACAGGCATGGATAGGCAAGGTGGCAAAGCAGCTGGTTGTGATGCAAATCCCTCCCACCTCAGTTAGGTGCATCCTCTCTGTACAGGAGTTTGAGTGTATCCCTTTGCCAGCCCCTCAGGGTGACATCTTCATCCCAGGGGTGCCTTTCCCTTCCAAATAGAAACATCGACTGCGGCTGGTGGCCACTGATGGTGCCTTCTCCATGGACGGTGATATTGCACCCCTGAGGGAAATCTGCCAGCTGGCTCAGAAGTACGATGCCCTGGTCTTCATTGACGAATGCCATGCCACAGGATTCTTGGGACCCTCTGGGCGGTAAGTGACTGCTTCAGCCCTGTTTCCTCCTCCTATCCTGACTAACTCTGAAGCAAGGCCAAAGGGCTGGTGACCAATATGGTTTTGTGTGGAGACTCCTTAAAGGCTTTGCGCCTCACTTCTTGGATTGAAAGAAGATACTTTAGCAGTGATCCATCTCTAAGTGACAGCTGCTTTTCAGTGGGTAATGGATGGGGTAACCATCTCATCTGGGCACTACCTCTCCTGGCAGGTGCTTTTTTGGACTATTAAACTTCTGTGTGGGAAGTTTGAGCACTTTCCCACCTCTAAGGGATGAAGAACCCATGCTCTTACTTTGTGAGGTCCCAGCTTAGGCTTTCTGCAGGAGAGGAAGGTCAACACTTGGGTTGAATTATCTCAAGGGGCTATTCCTCCTTGTCTAGAAGGAGGGATGCCAGACACCTGGCTGACAGTGCTTTGTTTCCCTTGAGGTATCTGGTAGGTTCCCTGCTGCGTGCTGGCACAGCTGATAATGTGACATTCCTTTTTCTATAGGGGTACTGATGAGCTCCTGGGAGTGATGGACAAAGTCACCATCATCAATTCTACCCTGGGAAAAGCTCTTGGAGGAGCTGCAGGTGAAGGCATTTTCCTGTCCAGGGTCCTGCATGGCCTAAAGAGCTCTAGAGCATCAGTCTTATGTTTCCTTCCCCTGCCTAATGATAGGGTAACAAATGCATGTTATCCTTTTCCACTGGTGGCATGAGGCTTGGTTTGTGATGTTGCTGCAGGATTGAGGGAGATCCCGCTGTGTGCTTCTTACACTGTCATCTTTCTCATGCATTTGCCTTTAAGGTAGAAACTCTTGGTCAAAAGCATCAGCTGTGACTTTTAGGCCTGGTTTCTACCTAAATTCCTGCTGTAGGTGCAGGTTGGCTTTATCAAGAAGCCTCACTCTAAACAGGTCACCTTGGGCTGCCTTGTCCAATTCTCTCTCCTCTGTCTGCAGGCGGGTACACAACAGGTCCCAAACTCCTCATTGATCTGCTCCGCCAGCGTTCCCGCCCGTACCTCTTCTCCAACAGCCTGCCCCCTGCTGTGGTGGGCTGTGCATCCAAGGCCCTGGACCTGCTCATGGAGAGCAATGCCATTGCGCAGTCTATGGCTGCCAAAACCCAACGGTGAGGGGCCGTATTGGGGTGAGAGCAGGGGCAGCTTTGTTAGGAATGAGTTGTCTGTAATTTATTCACCCCCACTTTCCTGGTGATAGCTATGAAGACAGTTTGCAAGTCAGAGCTCAGGGGAAGCTCCAGGATGTGCTTGTCTGTGTCAGGCAGATGTGTCACATCTGGATGCTCTGTGAGCTGGGGCACACTGTCCACTCAAGGATCTGCAGTCCCATTATGCTGAGCACGACATGGCAGGAGGTCACTCCGAGAGGAGAGATCAGTTCCCTGCACAGAAGATAAACAAGGGAGCAAAAATCCAATGAAGAAAAGATCTTACCCAGTTGTCAGTGGCCAGGGTTCCCAGGAGAAAGAAAGGCAGTGATCTCCAAGGTCAGGGTTGTTGATGTTTTTACTCATCTTGTTCCCTTCACCAGGTTCAGAAGTAAGATGGCGGCAGCTGGCTTCACCATCTCAGGGAAAGATCACCCCATCTGTCCAGTCATGCTGGGGGATGCTCGACTGGCATCAGTGATGGCAGAGGACATGCTCAACAGAGGTGATCTGGGGAGGGAACTCAGTATGGAAACACATTCCCTGAGGGAAGGAGCATTTGGCAGTGGTGCCACCACAAACCCTTCTTCAGAGGATGTTCCTACATGAAATCCAGTACTCCTCCACTCTCCAGCTGCAGATGTCCTCATGGTCTCCCCCAGACGTTGCTGCCTGCACCTTCTTTCTCTATTAGGGAGGGGATTTACATTAATACTCTTGACCTGCTATGCTGGACTCCCCATTGCTGACCCTTAACCTCATTTCCATGCTTGGGAGCAGATGGCTCTTGAAAACCCTGAAGGCTGGAAGTGGTTATTGGGAGGGGAACCTTTCTGTCACCCAGTACACCTCAGCCTGCCTCCATCCCAGCCAGCTCTGACTCTGTTTCCTCCCCAGGCATTTACGTCATTGGCTTCAGCTACCCCGTGGTCCCCAAGGGGAAGGCGCGCATTCGGGTCCAGATCTCAGCCGTGCACAGTGATGAGGACATCAACCGCTGCGTGGAGGCCTTCACTGAGGTGGGGCGGAAGCACGGAGCTGTCTTGAGGGGCTAGAAAACACCTCTTCGGCACCATCCCTGCTGACAACCAAGTGCCTCTGATGGGGAAAAGGGCGTAAACAGCGCACTGCCAAAAGCAGGACCCTTCCTCAAGGCATCGCAGCCTGCATCACAAGTCAGCCAGCTGGCTGTTGCGGCGTGCTGGCAATAGTACTGGCAACCAGCACTTAAAAGTGTCATTAAAGGTGTCCTGCAGTGCAGTGGATATTTGTCTGCCTCCTGTTTTCTCATCCAGGAGCTGCACTCCATCCCCATCCTCTCATGCTGTGACCCGACACTCTACTGTGTCTTCCCTGAAGCCTCAGTCCAGATGCTGAAGCACTGCAATTCCTGCTGTCTTCTGCTGATAGAAACACAGCATTACTGATGTGCCTGAAGTTGCCTGCTTCTTCTATGTTGTCCTGTGGGTCAAGCAGCATCACCCTGGCAGATCTGACTGCTGCAATTCTCCACTGAGGCAGGGGTGTTTCCCAAGCCCTTTTCAATGTGTGTCACCAGCATCTGGTTAGGGAAAGAGGACATGGGCCAGCTAAAGCTCCAGTGCTCCTTTCTCTCCTTCTCACTTTCAGGTGTTAGACTTGAAGCTTGCTTGGTCCTCAGCTAAAAGGCTTTGCCAATTTCTTCAGTGGTCCCAAACCTGCCTTGGGAAAGACATCTTGCCCCAGAGAGGCCATCAGGCAGCAGGCAAGCTGAGGTGGCAGAGGCCAGCAGCGTGGTGAGAGGATCTGCATCTGACTGAGGCCAGGGGAAGAGCAGGTGTCAGAAACCTTTAATTTTCTTCCATGTGGCAGGGATCTCTGGATTTGTTCCTCCAAGCTGTGGTGTAGTATTTCAGCATTCAAAAAGGCACAAGTGGGACCTGATTAGGATTGCGTTGTTTGTATCGGTTTTGCTCCAGATCAGAAATTGTGTCCTGTCATGTGCTGAATGAGTAGCTGCAGCCAGGGACAGATTCTAGCTGAAATGGAGTGTGCTGTGCCTGGGTGCTGGAGCACTGGGTCATATCAGCAAAGACCTGAAGTCCTTATGTGTTGCTGGGCTGTCAGGGAGCAAACTGCAGGGCAAAAATGTCTGACTTGAGCCAGAGCAACTGTAGTCAAATACAGGTGTTAATCCAGGATTTTAGGGCTTTACAAGGATGCAAAGGACAGGAGAAATGTGTCCTGTGGGTTCAACAGGACTCCAACCAAACCCTTTTAGAACAGCTGGTAATGTAACTGTGTGCTTATTTTGTTTAATTTTCCATCTCTGCAGGCCCTGAGCTCAGCTTGCTGATAAACTATGATAGAGAGTTACCTTTCTGTGGCACCAGGCCCCCACAGCGCTGCAAACCCTTTTCAACAGGCAGTATTTTGGCATGGGGAATGTAGTGGGGAAGGCAGGGAGATGGCTCTCAGGCCCCTGGTGCAACCTGGAAGAGATGAAAGTTCAGCAAGATTGGGTTCAGGTATAGGGAGGTTGAGACCCTGAACTGAATCACTGTTGGTTTGAGTCCAATGCATGTGCACCCCTTGCTTCCCCTACCTGCAGACCTCCATTGCACACCTGTACTGGCCCTCCCTCATGTTTCTCTCCTGCTGGTCCCCATCCCTGGTTTCCACCTCTCTCCTGGCCTTCTGCAGCCCTGGAAGCCCTGCTGATGACTCCGCTCCACTCGGGACAGACAACCTGAGCAATTTTACCCTGCTCCAGCTTTCAAGTCCTCTTCATTGGCAGAGCAGCCCTACAGATGTCTCTCTGCTCAGTTGCAGGCCAGAGTAGCAGCAGCAGCCTCCCTCCTGTGATGCTCACAATTGTTTTTGCATGCACACCTGGGCTTGCCCTTCTGCTCCTCTTCTCACCAGACACACTGACCCTCTCACCTCCGCATCTCTCAGGTCCCTTGGCAGCCAACTTCCTGCACTCTGGCTGCTTCAAGGCCAAGCTCAGCAGCAGACTGTGGAGCTGTCTGGGGAACAGACTGTGGAGTGCTGGAGTCCTGGGAAGGCAGGAGGGTCAGATGATGGCACACTGGTAATGGATGATGCCGTACTCATTGACTTGTAGGCATCATGTTAATATCAAATTGAGGCAAATCCTCCTGCTCTTTATTGCTTCAACGCCTTCCAGCCTTGGTCTGATCTACAGCTCTAGGCAGCCTTCAGCCCGGAAAGCAGAGGAGGTTTTGCTGAGTGGAATGTAGAAGCAGATGCCACTTCTTGAGGATGCAGTTTCCACCCTGGGCTCCCTGACCTACCCCATACCCTGTATGCTGCTCAGGCAGTCCTGAGTCTGGAGCTGTCATCTTCTGCACTGTGGGATAGGTGGGGGATCCATGTAGTTCACCCATTTTACCTCAAAGTAGGGGACTATCCTATCCCATTGCATTTTCATACACATCTAGCCCCAAAAATGCTTCCAGCCCTGGGTCGTGGCCCACCCCCAACCAGACTGCCTTGTTGCAGTCCCAAACTACCCCACTGCCCACTGATTCACTCCAGCCCCTCTCCCCATTGCTGTTTTCACCCTGAGCAGTGACCCACCTCTACCCTTTCTCTGCTGGAATTCCCTTGCCCTGGCTCCCTGCCTGCAGCCCCACCCAGGGCAGGGAGGCCCCAGCTTGGACTGAGCCGGTTGGTGCTGGTGCAAACGGGGTCTGAACCTGCTTGTTCAGTGCCATAATTTTTCCATCCCTCATCCTTTGCTGGAGATAAATGCTGCACCAGGGCCTCCGCTAGTGCTAATGCCTCACGGCACTGGTGCGTGAAGGGTGAAGCAGCTGCGCCCCCCACCTGAGGGTTTCGGCGAGACAGAGGAAGGACCACAGCCATCCCCAGTTCCTTCATGGAAGTTTATTTCTGTTTGGGGGGTCCAGATCCGAGGGCGAGTGCAGGCAGACGCTTGCCTTTTCAGGCCTTTTGGCTGCAAGAACAGGCACCGGGAGGTACCTCAGCTCCCCGCAGCCTCCTCAGCGGCAGGAGCACTTGCAGGCGGCCACGACGGGGTAGGGGATCTGCCGCCAGGTGCAGTTTGGGGGGCCGGGGTACTGCGGGGTCCAGCAGTGCCAGGCCAGCAGCTTGATGCGGGTGAGCTGTGCGGGCCGGCAGGTCATGCCGGGTGGCCAGGAGCAGCCGGGGGGGCCGCTCTCACATGTGGTGTGGCGCACCCAGCGGGGCCAGAAGACAGGTCCCAAGTCGACCCAGGCGGCAGTGAGGCGGCAGGTGGCCCGTTCCACCAGCCACTGCCGCAGGCGGCGGGCCAGAGCCGCCGCTCGCTCTGGGGGCAGCAGGGTGGGCAGCTCCAGCCCCTCCACCTCTCGCCACAGCTTGCGGTGATATCGCCCCGCACCCTCAGCCAGGTCCCTGCTCATGGACTCCAGGTTCTCCTTGAGGATGCTCCCGTTGCGACCGCGGGGCTCCTCGGTCGCCATCCAGAAGGGGTCGAAGGCCGAGCCCAGGAGCCGGCGCAGCCGCCCGGGGCGCAGGTGCCGGGGCTTGGGGGTGTAGCGATAATCCTCGGGGAACAGCGACAGGCTGTAGGGCCGCACCGGGCCCGAGGGGTGGCCGCGCAGCAGGTGGGCGGTGGGGTCAGCGGTGCTGGACAGTGGCAGTAGCGGCTCCTGAGGTTCCTCCAGAGGCGGCGGCGGGCCTGGGGTGCCCGGTGGTGGGAGCAGGCAGAGGAGGAGGAGGAGGCAGCTGCGGCGTGGTCCCTCCATGGCCAGCAGCACTGTGGCAGGCTGTGCCCGGCTGCAGTCTTGCACTCTGCCGCATCCCCTGGGTTATCATCGTGTCCCGAGGCACGGCCTTCCCCTTTTCCCTGGTTACAGCGACTGATAGGGAGCTGGCGGAGACACGTCGCTCCTTCCCACCAGAGAGGCAGGTTGGGGGGGAGAAGCCGCATGGTCCCTCCTTCCACTGAGCCAATGAGGATAATTTGAGTTGATGTGGAGCGGAAGGGGCCAGCGCCTCCTTCTCTACATCCTGCTCCACCATTGGAAGAGGTACTCACAACCTTCCCAGTGAAGGGAAGCTGGTGGCCTTTCAGTCTTGCTGAGTAAGGATCACCAAGCTTCACTCAGCCCACCTGGAAGTCCTCAGGGTACAGGTCCTGTCACCAGGCTGGACATGGCAGCAGAGTGGCAGGACAGGAAGGCTACGTGGGTCACTGTCCTCTCCTGGCAATCAGCCAGCCCCCATGTGTCCCAGGCATCTGTGATGGAGCTGGACCTCTGGAGGTGGCTATCGTGGAGGTCTTGTCCTCCCTCCCATACTGCAGTACTGGTGGAGACCTGGACTGGATGGAATCCAAAACCTGCTTTTTCCTCCTTCCCTAGGTCAGACGTTGTGGGAGAGGCTCAATCTGCTCAGTGCTACTACCAATTAATTAATAACAGCTAGTAGCAAAAATTAATTGCTCATCCTCCAGTGGGTTTAAGACCCTATATTTGAGGGACAGGGCAGGGACGAGGCTCACAGTGGTGGCATATTTACATTCCCTGGAGGTGTTGGACAGCATGTCCTGAACACCCAGCATCAAGAGGTGGCTTCTGGGGTCCAAGAGATCCTTTCCCCCACTATCCACCCTTTTCCACCAGAGAGTAGTGGGCTTTCTCTGTGCCCCCCCTTCTCAGCAGGAGCAGGGAGCAGCTGAGCCTGCAGGAAAGCTGGGCAGAGAGGAGTTAACTCCAAACCCAACCTCAGAGAGAAGGGAAAAAAAAACCAACAGAGAACTATGGATCGGCAGCAAGAGCAGAGGGAGGGAAAAGGGGAAGTCAGAGAGGAAAGGAGCTCCAGAAGGAGAGAGAGCAGAGCTGGTGGTGGGCGGGGAGCGGCAGCAGAGCACCAGGCAGGAGTGACTGGGGTGACTGAGCCGCTTGGATAAACTCTTCTGTGGTCTGCATCCTCCCGCTACCACTGCGTGGGCTGGACTGGAGGTCTCCCCCTAAGCGAGTGGCAAAGCTGCAGGCCCTTCCTCTAAAAGGTGAGTGCCGGCTTCCAAAGCTGAAAGAAGCTCTCCCTGAACAGAGACACCCTCGTACATTTTGCATGCCCAGAAGGAGATGGGGCACCTCTGCTTCAGTGAGGAGATCCTATGGGGCCAGATGGATAAGCTGCATAAGCTGGAGGGTAGCTACCAGCAGGACAGAGGGGATCAAAGACAGAGAGGCAGTCACAGTCTCTTGGTGTGATACACAAAAAAGCTGGGAAGCAGAAGTGGCATGAGCTTGAGGGATGGGGGAGCATGGAGGGAAGGAGCTTGCATGACCCAAAAAACCGAGTTATTTGCTTGTCAACAGTAGCTAGATAACAGTGTCTTTCCTTCTCTGTTTTTGCTCAGAGAAGGACAATTTGTTCTAATGATAGCACAACAAGAGGAAGGCTTATTCAGAGAGAGGCTGTTGATGTTCTGTGCCTGAGCACAGTGTTACTCAGGGCTGGAGGAAGTTTTGCAGCAAATCACAATACCTTGAGCTGTGATAACAGGATCCTTCACAATGATCATCATGTTGTTTTTCAGGTAGCTCCAGGGTCTCCTTCCCATCCTCACCTACCTGCCACCATCCAGCCCTTGACCACCTCTCAGCATCAGGAAAAGATGCATTTAGTTGCCTTTCCTCTATGGAGCGTAACTACTGCTCAGGAAGCAAGGAGCAGCCAGCTCCAGAGTGGAGGTGGTCTTAGCTTAAGGAGTTCCCTTAGGAGAGGAATGTGTTGGGGTGCTGCTGCTGCTGTGGGGTATGATCCATGTCCCTGCTGCTGGAGGTGGCATAATCCTGGGCTGAGTGTGCTGGGACTACTTGCAGCCCAGGGGAGCCTCCTACCCCATGGCCCTGTGGCTAAACTCTATTGATCACTAGCCAGGATTTAGACTTGCCAAAGCAAGCAATCCCAAGGGGTTTAGCAGCTTTGGGAATGTAGGAGGAAACGTGGGTGAGGCCAGGTGGCAGGGCAGGAGAGATCCTCCAGGGTGCTGGGGGCACAGGAGATGTTCTGGTGGCAATGTGAATCCAGGCAGGAGAAAGACGCTTCAGCTCTGCTCAAGCCAGGCAGATGTGCACTGAATGACCACAACAGCATTCTTTCCAGTGATGTCACAAGGATCTTGGTGGCGTCATTTAACCAGCTGGTTGGGATTGGCATCTTTGGGAGAAATGTGAGTGTCAACAGCTGGGGTCAGGCACCTTGGAGCCTATTATCCCTTTCTCCCAGTGCAGGTCCCTGGAGTCTGACAGGAAGATGCCAGGGGGATTGAACATCTCTTCTGACAGCCCAAAGCTACGAGCAGCAGGGATTATTGTGCCCATCATCTTCTCCCTCATCTTCCTTGTGGGTACTGTGGGAAATGGGCTGGTGCTGGCTGTGCTGCTGTGGAATGGCCAAGTCAAGTACTCCACCACTAATCTCTTCATCCTCAACCTGGCTGTGGCTGACCTGTGCTTCATCATCTGCTGTGTCCCTTTCCAGGCCACCATTTACACCCTGGATGGGTGGCTCTTTGGGGCCTTTGCCTGCAAAGCTGTGCATTTCCTAATCTACCTCACCATGTATGCCAGCAGCTTTACCCTGGCTGCTGTCTCTGTTGACAGGTAAGTGTCCCCTTCCCTTTGAGTTCTGCAGCTCAGGGACACTGTGTTTGCCACTCTTGAGCTAAGGGTGGGAGAAAGGCCACTACTTACCCGTGACAGCAATAGCTGGTCTATAGCTGCATAGATAATTTGGCTTAACAGACACCAACTGGACCAGCCTAGTTTGTTAGAAGTTAGGTAAACAAGTCCCCAAGTATGAACGTGATTGGCTGAATTCAAGCTCAAAGGGACCCCAGCCAATCCCAATGAATCATGGATGCACACATATCATTACTCAAGTGAGCTGGGCAGTACTAAGACCTCAACCAATCACATGTGTATGAGTGGGAAATTTGAAATCCCTACATAAGGGCTGCCCATCAATAAATGTTGGCCGTCGCTACGTGAATTTCAGCAAGTGTATGTCGCGTTCCTGTCTCCACCATCAGCAACACATACCCTGTTGGGTGTCCTTTAAGAAGCAGGTCAGGTCTCCCCAGAGGTAGAGCCAGCAAAAGCAGTCTCCCCAGCTCCCCATGCCCTCCCCCTGTACCAAGCCAAGCCCTCAGCCTAATTATCTGGTGCTCACTTGGGGAGGAGGGGAGTCCACCATGTATAAGCAAGAACAGCAAAAGTCCCAGGGCAGAAATATAGATCAGAATAAACTTGCTTCTATCCTTCTCTTACCTGGTTCAAGATATGCACTACTTGCCCTTCCTGAGCTAGCACAACAGAGCAGATGATAGAGATTCCAGACCTTCTGTTGGAATGACTGTGATATTTCTGTGAATTCACTGTGACTTTCACTCCCAAAAAGTTTGAGAGGGAAGAGATGGGTGGCTGCACGGAAAGGGATACGCAGATGGCAGCTCCACAGGGCAGGAGAAATACCTCATCTCATCCCTGTTGTGTTTTGTCTCTCCTCCCTTTCCTGCTGTCTAGGTACCTGGCCATTCGCTATCCACTGAAGTCCCGGGATATCCGCACATCCCGAAATGCAGGAGTGGCCATTGTGGTAATCTGGTCACTGTCACTGTTCTTCGCAGGGCCTTACCTCAGTTACTACCAGATAATCCATTACCATGGCGTGCCCATCTGTGTCCCCATCTGGGAGGACCAACGCCGAAAGGTTGTGGACATCCTCACGTTTGTAGTTGGATACCTGCTGCCTGTGACCGTGGTGAGCCTGGCATACTCTAGGACCATCAAGTTCTTATGGACTTCTGTAGACCCCATAGAAAGAATCTCAGAGTCCCGGAAAGCCAAGAGTAAGGTTACCAAGATGATTGTCACAGTGACCATTCTGTTCTGCCTCTGCTGGCTGCCCCACCACCTGGTCATCCTCTGCTTCTGGTTTGGCCACTTTCCCTTCAACCGGGCCACTTATGCTTTCCGCCTGGCTTCCCATTGCCTTTCCTATACCAACTCGTGCCTCAATCCCATTGTCTATGCCCTCATCTCCAGGCACTTCCGCAAGCATTTCAAGCAGGCCTTCACCTGCCTCTTCTTCCAGAACAAGATCAGGAAAAAGAAGAAGAAGAGAGTTGGAAGGAAGGTCCATATGGTCAATGTGAAAAAAGGTTTTGCCAACAGGACAGGAGCTTTCTACGGAGGCAACCCTGAGGTGACCCAAGTCCCAGAAGAGAACACCAGGAAGAGGGACCATGAAGGTGCCAGTCATGCCACAGCATGGACTCAGCAGGTACAAGATGCCATGGTCTCTGTTCAGAATGAGCTACTGGAGGAGGAAATTTTGGCAACAGCTGGCCATTCCCTAGATGTGACCCCTCTAAGAGGAACTGTTGGACAAGACCAAGAAGAAGCCCTAGAAAAGGGCTAGAGAAGCAAGAAAAAAGTGTCCATTTGCATCACATTTTCTGACCATATCACCGTGGTTTTGCTTTCCTCCAGGATCATCACGCCCATGCCTTATCCCCACTGAGATGGTTTTATGTTGGCAGTGAGAGATGAGCTCGCTCATTCAGACCCATTAAACTGAGTTCAAGTCCCCCAGAACTCCTCAAACACAACCCCCACAATCCTGTAGCCATATCTGAGACCTGCCATCATCCCAGCTCAATATTCACAGTAAACTTTAAGTGACTGCAACAGCCCTCCTTTTCTTTAATTATATGTGGCATTTTATCCACTATGTGGATCCTGAATATGTAACTCTTAATGTGAGGCAGATCTGCACCTATAATTTCTTAAGAGAAGGTGAAAGATGGGAACTTTAGGGAAAGCTGTGACATTGTGGGACACCCAGACTTCCATAGTAAAGCTGGGAAACCATTACAGGTTGTCATGGCACTTGTAGCTGTCCTGAGCCCTGCATGGGCTACAAAATCCTCTGGTGTCCTCACTTGTCCCTATGCATGGTGCTGAAAGCTGTGTCAAAAGTAAAGGGGTTTTGGCCCCAGCCAGTGCTGTAGCTAATGTGCAGTGGGGCTGGGTAACATCAGTCAGCTTGCAGAGCTGTGATGTGCATAAGCAGAACCATGATTTCTCCCTTATTTCTCTTATTTTTCTGTTCCCTACTTCTGTTTGCGTAAATCTTTCCTTTTTGCTTTGTCCTGCCCACTCTTAATTCCCAGATGACATGGTATTTCTAATGCTCATTGAAGCTGTTGTACGCTTTGCTAGAGCTCAGCTCCAAGGACATCCCTTTTTCTGTGCAGAGGCTAACTAAAGATGAAGGCCAACTGAGCTGGGAATTAGTTTTCTTTTTCCATTCAAGTGCTTGATGTTGATTTCTGCACTTTGAGCCTCCCTTGCCTCTATTCCTGTTTCTGATTTTTTCACCTCTCTCCTTTCATGGTGGCTGCCACTCCTCTACAGCGGATGTCTTCTAGAAATGTGTCCAGTCTGCCTTACCCACTTTCCTGGGAACAAAGAGTTTTGCAGCCACCCTCTGCACATAATGCCATGGCTGGTGACCAGCTCACATTGCCTCATCATTTCTTCAAGTGAAGACTCACTCCACAGCCCAAAGCATTAGAGGGAGAAGGGAACAGCAGTCAGGCAATGATGTGGCACAGCTGGATGCTGCCTGTTCTTGCCTAGGAGCAGCTGGGCAGTTTCTCACCCCTGATTCTGCTCCTCCTGGTCCCAGCTTCCAAAAGGAGCAGATCAGATCAGGGCTGACTGCTGCACATTGGGGTTAGGCCTAAATGAAACAGGACAGAGAGGACAGGGAAGATCTTGAGGTGAAGGCCCATTTAGCATGACAAGTGGCTGCAAGCCCTGGGCCCCTTCACTAAGCTCTGTCTGGTGCTAAGCCCCAATTTTGAGGAGCACATGAGTAGGAAGGGCAGGCGCTGAGACTGGGTTGGGAAGGCTCTGGAGCCAGAAGGGAATTCCTGTCTATCCGGTACCAGTGTACATGCTGCAACTGGTTTCTCAGTTCAAAGGCAGGGGTGAAGCAAAGATGCCACATCCTTGGTAGAGAGTCAGGTTTAATTAAAACTGTAGGAGTTTGATTACTGCTTTCTACTCAGCCTTCCCTCCAGATTGATTGGCATTCTGAAGTCCCTGCTCCCAGCTTCTTGCCTTAATGACTCTTTTCTCTTATTTTCTATCCTACTTTTTATCACTCAGGCTGACAAGCTCATCTTTAACCCTGCAGGGGCTGATTTGCCACATCAGAAGAGTGCTGCTGTTCCAAGATCTGGAACAGGGTAGATTAAATGGGAGAGCTGCGAGCAGGTCAGGGCTTTGCGTCTGGTGGTAAGCACTAGCCCTTTTCTGTGGAGTAACTTAGTCCTGCCAGCTGTGTGCTGATTTTGGTGTCTGGCGTCTCCCTGGCATGTGTGACATGAGCCTGACATCACTGGGAGGTGTCAGACCCAGGTGCCAAGAAGCTCATCTTGCTTATGCCCCTGCGTGCAAATCTGGCAGCCCTGGGAAGGGAATTCTGGTTATTTGCTTTTGGGTTTAGCTGTTGGTTGCTAATTTGTGATAATCCTTAGCAGGCTACCAGCTGATTATTTTAATTCTTCCACATGCTCTCTTCCCCTCAGAGATTTCATAAAAAAAAACAGAGAAACACTGTTTGCCATACCTCCTTTATATCTTCCCAATCAAAACTTGCTGATTCCTCCACCTAGTCACCCCATGGGCCCTGGCCTGCCCAGGGCTGCTCCCCGAGGCTGGCCAGGCACAATGCATGAAGAAGGCATCTCTCTGTAAGTATCTTTCTATGATGGAAGACATCTTTGCTCACAGAGTGAGCAAAGGAAGTGGATGAAAGGGTGAGAAGTTTGCCCTAAAGATACTTCATGGGGCTTCCTTAGAAGCGCAGATAATTACGGTGCTGGATTTGAAGTCTGCTAGAAAGGTAAAGGTGGAGGAAGTAAATGAGTTTAGCTGTTGGAGATTAATTATTTTGGCTGCTGAAGAGCTGAACAAGTTCTTGATGTTCACACACATTGCAGTGTGTGCTTTGCATTCAATTGTGTGGGTGAAGTGGCTGCTCCAGAGAAAGGTCATTTGCAGCTTTGCTGGGAGGCCTTGTCAGGGCTTTCAGGGCTGTTGCTGCTGCTATGGCTCCTCTGTGAGACACAAGCAAGTTGTCAGCAGTTCACTTGCTTGAGGCAGATCCTCAGTCTGGCTGGTTTTGGTTGCATCTTGTAGTACAGCAGCAGCCTCAGAGCCAGGGAGGTTGCTGCTGGGTTCAATGGCTGGGAATTCTGCAGATCACATGCTCTGAATTGGGAGGGGAAATGGAGTGTATTTGGAGGTCAGATAGTGGTGAGAGGGAACCAAAGCCTAAAGTTCTGGTTGATATCATGGCCCTGAGAACAGGAACTAATCATTGCTCAGGAAGGGATCTGGGGGGTGCATTTGATGGTGTAGCACAAAGAAAATGAGGAGTTTGGACTGATTTTAATGGCAAAATAAATAGCAGAGGGAAACCTGTGCTGATGTTTTCATTCTCCATTACTGCAGCAGACCCCTCTGGAAGATGCAGAAAACTGCTACCAACCTCAGGGGTTGTGCAGGGAAATCTGTGGCACAGAGTGCAAGGACAGAGAAAAGCTGCTGGGAGAAGCTGAAGCCTCTAGGCCTCTAGCCAGAAGCAGGAAGAAAACCAGGCAGTGCCAGTCAACATAGTGGGAAGCCATGTTTCCTCCTTCCCTGGAACAGCTTCTTTCCTGCCCAGCACCTAACTCTCATTCTGGATACAGCTGCTGAGCATTACAGGGTAATTCAGGCTCTGGGTATGACTGGCTGATGCAAAGAAACCTAAAACTTTTCTCCATCCAATGCCAAACACATGATATGGCTCAGGGCAGCCCACAGCTTCAAGCCCTGAGGCAGGAAAGCAGTGACTCATAGAATAAAATTCCTACATGATACATTTTTTTTTCCCCACTGAAAACGAGATGCACTTCTCTCTTTCTTACCTGGTGTTACTGCTAAAGCAGTGGCAAAACTCCCAACTTCCATTTGGGGTTTTATTGCTTCTCCTGCCATTGTGGGAGCAGTGCTGCAAAAGAAGCGAGACAATTGCTCCTGACTGCCTGCAGCACCCCCACCTTTCCCCTCTGTCAGGAGCTGTTAAGAAAAAACCCAGCACAAGGCAAGACAAAAGCCTGAAGAGCTGTGGACAACATCACGTGTGCTGAGGCTAAAAGCTTCACTCTGAGTCTCAGCTAGATGTGTTCCCGGGTTTGAGGTAAGCTTCTAAGAGGTATCTACTTAGAGACAACATCAGCAACTGAAGTAACTGCAGGGATAAAGACCATTTTAGCCACGTGCTCTTCAGGCCCCTTAATGGTCTCCTCAGCAACAAGGCTGCTGATGTTAGAAGCACTGGCAACTGAGTGTATGTGGACATCAAGACTGAGCCATAAAGACAGGAAGAAACAAATTCAGTAAGATGGGGCATGAAGGTCACCTGCCCCTCACATAGGGGCCATGTTGGAAGTTCTCTGCCCTGCCCAGATGTCCCTCCCCAGCCCCTCATCCTCTTGCTGTCTCTTCACAGCACGCCATTTTATTTAGCATGGGGAAAGGCACAATTTCTGCCACTGGGCAAGGCTGCTTTTCCTCTCTGCAAAATATCTCATCTTCCAGCTTGAAGCACTCCTGTTGGGATTCTCTTTCCTCTGTACAGTTTCACAGCAACTACCTAGACCTTAAATTTGGATTTCTTGGCTGTGGAAGTCAGGATCAGAAAAGGTCAGCCAGCAACTCTGTACTTCAATCTGCAAACAGAGTTGTGTTTGAACGCAAACAGCTTTGTGTTGTCGCTTCTGATTTGAGAAGCATATGAGAGTAGCAGTTACCAAGTCCAGTGCTGTGCATGGGGCCTGGAAGAGATGTAAAGAAAGAGGAATGGGCCACTCTGAAAAGAGAACTTGGCTGAGGAGTCATAAAAGGTTGACAGGATTTTATTGAAATTGAAAATACAAAAAGGTCAGATTGTCTCCCACCCTCTTGGAATCCTTCCCATCCAGAACATTATAATGAAGTATCAATATGCAGTTACAGCTCCAGCCCAGGCACCAGACTGCTGCTCCCAGCTGTGTCCTCCAGCGGCCCACAGACAAACCCATCTAAAAGCCATGCCTGTTTCAAGTATCTCAGCTTTGAATAGAGGTCCACTTAGCCTCTTCCTGGACAAGAGGGAGATATCAGAGAGCATGCTGACCTAAAGATCTCTGAAGAATGCTCCAAACTGTGGCTGCTGTATATTTAAGCTGAATTCTAATAATAAACTCTTTCAAACCAGTGACGCCCAAGCTGTGGGATAGGTATGGCTACCAGCACACCACGGTGTGGTACAGACGTGGGAACTCAGATTACTACTTGCATGTTCCTGTCACCCTGTTGCTGTTCGTGCCTATCAACAAGATTTGCTGGATCCCTGCTCCACAACAAAGCAACCTAAATCTTCTTGGCTAACCACAGTGGGGAGAAGCGAGAAAGCAGTAAGAGCAATTCCATGCTTCCTTCATAGCTGCATCACTTCAGGTTCCCAGCATAAGCCATAATTTGTTTCTCACACTGCACTTTGGGTTCTCCATGAAAAGCAAGAGATACAGAATGGCTGAGCAATGGGTTTGGTGCTGCTGAAGCAGAAGTAAATCTGCCTCCATCCTAGCCCAATAATACAGGTGAATGCACAATACCTCCTGTCACAACTGGACCTCTTGTCTGAGACTGCCAGTAAGAGGAAACACAAAAGTTAGTTATGGTGGGGTTTTTCTGCAAGATATAGATGTCTGACTAGAACTATGTTAAGACTGTCACCCTCCAATCCTTATTCTTGCATCAGGGCAGCTCTGACCTGCTACTTGTGTACAATAATACTTGTGAGTATTTTTTGCAAGTGTTACACTGTAATATTTAAGCACTAACTCGCAGCAGACTTAAAAAATGTGTCCAGTGAAAGGTGTTAGTCTAGCCATGAAAAACTTTGTATCCCACTTATAACCAGAGGGATTACATTGTCTGCCCTCTGACAGCAGGCTCTGGGGAAGGTGAGGATTAAGCCTCATCAGTGCACGTTTCCTAAGGCAGAATGTTTGCTCAGCTTCTAGTGTGCAGAATTAAACATGTGTTCTTCTCATTACACTTTCTGCTCTTCAAGGCATTAACTTTCTCCCTCATGCAATTGAGCAGTATGAAGGTGGCAAAAGGTGCCTGTTCCAATAATTTCCATGATGCTGGGCAGTTGCTGAGTGCACAAGTCAAGGCTGGTAACTGCACATGGTATTGGTCACTTTGGCCTACATTGAGCTGACATACTTAGGAGAAGGCAAAATATCTCTGGAAAGGGCACCCTATTTCATCGCCAGCCCATCTGGTAATAAGTAGTGCAGCTCTTTTACCCCAAAGTCACAGCTGCAGCATTCTTGTCTGTTGCCTTTGTTGAGTAAACCAACAGGAACAGCCTGAGCACCACTGGAGAGTCAGTCTGGCAGGAATGGCTGCTGGCAGCAATGTTTAGTCAGCGATCTGAAGCAAACTTCAGCTTCCTTTTCTTCTCTCTAAGGCTTCTCCTGCAGCTTCAGTAAGATGATTTGGCAGCCCATTACCTGTTGTCCATCTTCTGCATCTGCAGGCTGAGTGATGTGAAGCTGGCCAGGAGGTCTGTAACCTCATCCACCTGACAGAAGAATACAGATGGCCATCAGGGAGGGGAATGCAGCTGTGCAGCCACCTACCCCCACAAAAGAAACCCCCATGCAGTAGGGACCACCCTTGCACTAGAATTGCCAGTAATGCCCATGCTGAACTTATACTAGGACAGAATACTTTTGGTGCTAACAATCATTCAGAAGGGCTACTATCCTCATGATCAAGCACGCCTTAATCTAAGTCAATGGGAGCTTCTCCCCATTTTTCAGGACGTGATGCTTGACCTCCGCTCTATGTGATTTAGCCAGTCCTTAAAATACAAGCATGTTGCTACATTACCAAAACTCAACAATAGTATCTGGGCTGTTTCCTCTAAGCCTGTTTCTCGGAGCCAGTCTTTTGTAGGAAAAAAACTCCAGGCCCTGCAGCCCCACGTGGTTGTGCTGATCCTGGACTTAAACTGACTGTGCCCTCAGCCTCCCTGCTACTTGGCACTACAATGCTTTCTGCATTTTGAATTTTCACCTAAAGGAGTACCATCAGTCATCATATAACTTGCCCACTAGACCCAATGCGAGCAATAACCATGTCTTCAATGTCCCATTTCTCATGGAGTTGCATTCTCCTAAACACAGGAGTCCCAACACAAGAAGGTGAGTCAGAGTAGCTCAATGATGCCTACCTGCTCTTTTGTGCTAGTCATCTGTAGCCTGGAGCAGAGGTCATCCAGCTGTTCCTTTTGCTCATGCCTCCCCAAACGGTCCAGGTACTCCCGCAACATCTGGATAATCTGAAACAAACAGGCATAAGAAACAAACATCAGAGAGCTGCACGAGGCTGGGTGTTTTTACAGGAAAAATTAAATTGCAATTAAATTGCCAAGCACACAGCTTTGAAGCTGCAGCACATGGCAGAATACATGACCCCTAGAGACGAACCCAGGCAAGGCAGCTACACGGCACTAATGGCAGCATCAGAATCCAGTGAGTTACCAGAGGCAGTCACAGATGGACTAGTCATTCCTGTGCCTGGTAAAGAACAGGGATGAGAGATAAGCCCAGCTTAAGTAGCATAAGGTCTAGCCGTGAAAGCACCAAACTTTTCTTTATGGCAAGTTAGCTTTCCTCACTGTGAAGAGCAGGGACTTCTAATTCCAGCAGGATCTGCTTATGCACAGAGGATAAAAATTCTTGTATCTGTGTGGCTCCTGAGTGCTGGCCTCCTCCAATGCAGGCCTCAGAGTGCTCTCCTATTTCATGCTTCCACACACTGGAGCAGGCTAGACTGTGCTAGGAATACAGAGCGTGTGTATGCCACAGCTACAGCCTCATGCTGTGGTCCCTCTCCTGATGTAAGCATTGTCGTTGAAGAAAAGAGAATGCTCCATATAGCCCAAGAATCCAGACACTCAATGCATCCTTAGCTTACAGAGCCAAGGGAGGCCCTGAAAAAAATTAAAGTAGAGGCTGGGAAAAAGGAAGGTCTCTGAAAATTAAGTCAACCTCTTCCCATAGCAGTTGAGTCTACAGACAGGCATTTAAGTAAAGGGTGCAGGAGGCTGCCAGGGGATGCACCAACTTTCCAGAACATAGGACTGTTTCTTTTACCTGTTTCACTTCAAGGCGTACAGCCTCCAGGCTGTGGGAGAATCCTTCCTGCAGGATATTCAGCTTTGATTTGGCAAGGTGCAATGGAGTTCTGCCAGCCCGATCCAAGGCATCAACTCTGGCCCCTACAAGATGAACAAGCAGGGACAGTGAGGTCTGTCATCAGGATTTGGTGTCGCTGGGGAGTATCAACAGGGCAGGAAGGGGACAGGCTGTAACTTATAGAGGAAATGTTACCTCCGCGCAGCAGCGTGGTGATGACAGGAACGTGGTTTGTGCAGGCAGCTGGGGAGGGAAAACACAGGACACACAACTCAGAGGTAAAAACACAAATGAGTTTCTGCTCAAGCACAGAGCTTGCTGCTTCCCAAAGGGGTTCTTTGCCAGGGGAAAGAGGAATGGCTAAAATGCTAAGGTAATCTCCCACTCAAGCCTGAATAATCTATCTGGAATAGATCTTGCACTCCTTGGGGCTGGCAGAGGGAGGGAAATCAATTTTCTCAAACCCTTTTTTTAACTAAATCTTTGTGAGAAGTGAATCTAATGAAGTGCAAAGAGTCCCTCCTAGGTCCTTAAATCTGGGGAAGCATTCTGTGAGGCACAGGCAAGAGGAAGGTAGAGAGGAAAGGAACAGTAAAGGAGGTTCTCACCTCACTTCTCTGCATGCAAAGCTCATCTGCCTGGCACTTACCCAAGTGTAAGGGAGTATTGCCCAGCCCATCTCTCTGGTTTGGGTCAGCCCCATGGTCCAGAAGTAGTTGGACTAGAAAGAAGAAAAAAGAGCCACGTAAGTCCATTCCCTTTGCCCCACAGGTCCATGTGGCAGCCAACAGGTTGCCACATGGGTATTTCTGTTCAGCTCATCAGCTTCCTTACTGAGACAGGGACAGGAGTTTGCACAGAAATGCAGAAAGACTCAGCACAAAGCCAGGCAAGTGCCACTGCTCCTGGGCTCCCTGATGCGAAGAACTGGGAAGAAGGACACACCTGCCTCTGCACCAGTACAGCCCTAGAACTAGGGGGTCCTGCTCGCCCTTCAGCAGGCAGACATGGCAAGCCCTGGGGCCAGAGTTGGCAACTTTGACAGAAAAGGAATAGAAAAGCAACATCACAGGTGCTGAATCAAAATAAAGTGCACCCTTCAAAATCCCCACCACAGAGAGACAGAGCTCGCCCCCCATCCCCACTCACCGATGTGATCATTGCCATTGCAGGAGGCAAAGTGCAGGGCTGTCCGGCCTTTGTCGTCCGCAGCACAGGGGTCAGTTCCATCCTCCAACAACTGCTGCACTGACAGAACCAAGGAGAAGAAAGCATGTAAGCTGAAGGGGCACCTGATCAGAGAGAGGTAATGCTATCTGCTCTTTTGGGGGCAGATACATGTGCTGTCAGCTGCTAAGTTACCTGGACTTGAACCAGTTCCCACCAGTACCCTAACTCAGCAGAACCAGCCTAAGCAGTATAACCTCCACCCTCTGATTCAGCCTTCACCACCTTCCACATGTTGCCATAAAAGCCAACAGCTCTAACAGCTGAAGATCCACCTAGCTAAATTTTCAAGCTCCAAGGACCATCAGCAGCAAACACCTAGAGAAGAATACAAAAGGATAGGAAGGACTAACTCTTGGTTTTAGTCAGCTGCATCTCCAGCATTTCCCAAGACAGAATTAGCATCCTGTGCTTACTATCCCTCCATGGGCTTTCCCTGTGAATTTACACGGTCATTTTATGCACCTGTGTAAACTTTTGACATCAACATGGGCCTGTGGTCAGAAGCTTCACAGTGTAACCACAGGTAGTGAGAAAAGCCACTCCTCCACACCTCTTTTGGCTATGCCCCTTCCTAACCAATGGTGGCTACAGTTTGGGAAGCAGGCAGGGGAATGCACTGACCTGCCAAGAGCCGAGCAAAGAGATCAGTAAAGAGTGGAAAGATTAGGGGCATAAAAATAGCACCTACAGCAACATGTGTTAGGGGCAACTGTAAGGGCTGTTACTCCTGTTGTTTTGAGATCATCCTAATATACTATCTGGTGAGTAAAATATAGCTCATTCCATAGCTGTTAAAAATGCTGACAGGTTCACTATATTTTGAGATTCTTAAACAGCATATTCTACAAACAGCCAAGACTGTCTCAGGCCACTGAAAGTCACCATTCATCTCAGCTTCCAGAAAGTAAATTATAGCCACCTTTGAATTCCTTCCTGTACACCTCCTACTTCAAGTGTGGTACAGAACTGAAAGGAACACCTGAAAAGATGGAAGTGGCATTAACATGGAATGTTTGTTATTTCAAAAGAAAGACAGGGAGACTGACAGTGCCCCAGTGAGAACCATTAACAGGAACACTTTAGCTACTCTTCCCCTGAACCAAGTAGGAATGACATAACCTCTCCACCCAGTGCCACCACAGGAAACAGCAGAGATGTTTACTTGTTGATGAAAAATAAATTAATCATATCACACTTCCTCAAGTTGCAGAGTAAACAAAACACAAGAGGATTGTAAATGCAGGAACGTGTCTATCAAATACAAGGTGGATTGAAACCAAGACTTCCATAAAATTGCATTCTTTCATCTTCCTGTTGAAAACAATATAACTTTTTAATAATTTTAGTTAGTGGATTTAATTAACTTTGAAATTAATTGCTTTAGTTAATCATAATCTATATATAAATTATAAATAGTGTGTGATTCTTAAATTACTCTCAGTAATTTAAGAATTTACTGCTTTAGCAAAGCTGTCATAATGTAGTTTTGTAGCAACACAGCTTGGAGAAACCACTGAAACTTTAACTTTTGATAAACTAACTCTGATATGCTTCAGTGAAGTAAAGCAGAGAAAGATGTATGGTTGAGATTGGACATCTGGAATGTAGAATTTATGGACCACAAGGACTTTGCAGAAACCAGAAGATAAAGAAGAGACTAACAAAGTATATGTGTTGGAAAGTCCTTACAAGAGGAAAAAGATACTAAAAAGACTAAAAATATGGACTAACTAGCATGAGAAGTGAGAAATCAATAACTCATAGAGGACAGAATACTAATTCATAAAAGAGAATTATGTAATTTATAACCAATAAGCATTAATTTCTTTGTTTGCTAAAAAGTATAAATAAGTGAAGAAGTTTTATATCTATGTCTGAGTGGAGGCCAGAATTTTGTGAGCCACACAAATTTGTCCTCACCAACAACAAAGTAACATCTACACACTAACACTGAAAGGAAAGTGTTAGAGGGGTTTATTTACACAACAATTTCAGAGGATTTGGTAACAATTTACTGGTGACCCAGGCAAGACAGCACATTTGATGTTCCACAGACTTACAAGATCAAGGACTTTGGTGCACACTGAAAGTCTTTTTTTCAAGGAAACTTTTCAGTCCTCTGATCCAGTTGAGTTCAAGGCAAAAACCCCTCGAGTTTATTAAGAGATTAATGAAGGTTTAAAAAAGTATACTTAATCATAAGCTTGCACTCTCTAATATAATAAAGAAATTGATTATATAATTGGCTATTTTGTATTAAAAGTTAGTGTAAAACTCTGTAAGTGAATATTAATGGAATTGTGTTCGACTCCCACTGCCTAGTTGGAAAACTGTAATTGTAAAACTATATGAGTGACCATCAAAAGGTGTGGTTTGAGTCTTCACCGTCTGCTTTTCCCATAAATTAGTCACACGGTGCTGCTTGCCCAAAAAGCCACATTGTGGAAGGGTTTTTCCCAGATATTTCTGTGCTTATTAAAGCCTATGGTATGTGTTAGTGCTGGAAAATGCAAGCATGTGGTAATGTGTGTTATAACTATAAACTGAGTTTGTATGAAAATTAATTTGCTGTAAGAGTGTTGAAGCCATTTCATGTTTACTGTGAATTTTAGGGTATTTGGTGTGTACTAAGTGCTTGGTTTTGGGTAATGTAAATTGTTAAAGCAAGGATTGTTTGCTCAGAGCTCTCTCCTCTGCATTAGCACAGCGGCTGCTCCTGTTTGAGTGACTGGAATTGTATTCATGTGCACAGAGCGCTCTCTCATGTCTGTTTTACTGATTGCTGGAATTTTTATTTACTGCGGGTTTCCATTTGTCTTCTTGAACCAAGGAAGAGGGGGAATACCCAAATGTTCAATTTTAGGTTGTATTTTGCAGCACTGGAAAGCATTTAAAAGCAATTTTTTAACTCAGACACAGTTAATAGAATATTGTATTCTCTGGTGGCCAGATTATCTATTAGATAATCAATAAAAAGGGCCAGTTCATGGTATTTTACACCAAAATGGTATTTTAGAGTTGATGTTATATTGCCAAAAGAAAGAGAAAT
Organism: Sterrhoptilus dennistouni; assembly: GCA_013397095.1. Classification (NCBI taxonomy): domain Eukaryota; kingdom Metazoa; phylum Chordata; class Aves; order Passeriformes; family Zosteropidae; genus Sterrhoptilus; species Sterrhoptilus dennistouni. Next base: position 290,138 of record VWZU01002872.1, on the reverse strand, counting down.
GGAATGACATACCATACACAGTACCTCGAGCAGAGATGAGACAAGCAAAGATAAACACAGAGAAAGACATTGGGGAGCCGAAGCTATTAGAGATAACTTGAAACACTAAGTAATTAGTGTAAAAATACCACAAATCAAAAGTGTAGACAGTGTAAAATACGTTTGCAACACAATCCACAGCCCTACAAAAGACCTCCCTTTTATAAAAAGAGAGAACTGTCCTGGAGTTTATAGGCAAATAGATTTTCCTGAGTTACCTCAACAAGAGGGATATTGATACCTATTGGTGTTAGCTGACACATTTTTTGTATAGCCGTTTGCACCAACAAAGCAAGAGAAGTTACCAAGATATTGGTAAAAGAGATAATACCCCGATTTGGAATTTCATTTGGAATGCTTATAACTTTGGAATGCTTATAAGCTTTCATTTGGAAAGCTTATAACAAAACACAAGCAGAATTTTTGCATTTTGGTGTCTTAAGTTCTGCTAGATTCTCAATGATTTAAGTGGAAGTAATCTTAAAGGAAAATTAAGATCACTTCCAAAGGGAGGAATTGTTGGAAATGTCAGAACTTTTTAGTAATTTTACTTAATTGTTTTAATTACATTTTAAGTTGTTCAGTCATAATCAATATTCATTAATTATAAATAGTGTGTTATTCTTATATCACTCTTAGCCAGCATCTAGCAAAGTTATTAGGTTATTTTTTGTAGGAACATAGATTGCTAAAACTACTAAAACTTTAAGTTTTGATAAACTAACTCTGATATGCTTCATTTAACAAAGCCTGAGAGAGAGAGATGTAGTGTTGAGGCTGGACATGTGGAAAGCAGAATTTATGGACCACAGGGGCATTTTGCAGAAACCAGAAGGTAAGAGTCCAGCTCTGGCCCTGGTTCTTATCTACTGGGTTACACTGCCTCATCACACAGGGTATGGCTTAGATAATTGTAACTTTTCCACCTAAACCAAAACATTATTCTCTTGCTGCTAACAACTGGGCAAAAGAACATACCAAAACAGCTGGAACAATGCAGTGCAAATTTAGCTCCAGGCAGATGGAAAACTAACACAATGAACCAGGTGCAGTGAAAAAGTGAACACAATAACCAGCCCCACTCTGCTCAGAGAACAAACTCAGGATTTAAAAAAGCATTTTATGGATCTTTAGCATCTAAAACATCCTGTCCACAAACTATCCGCAGCCGCTTCCTCCTCTCCTAACGTAAGAGCCCTTGATATACTGCCCATCCAAGAAGAGGTCCCAAGTGGGACTGACAGAAGTCTTACCTGTGTCCAAATCATTGCTATTGGCAGCTTCACGCAGCCTTTTCAGAGCTATGGAGGAAAGAAAGCAATTACTAGAAAGCACAGTGGAAAAAGGCACGTTTACCGAATAAAACACTTCTATCCCTGTGCTCGAGCACAAGTGAGGGGTCAAATCACGCTGCTCCTGGCTCCAGAGAACGGGAAGCAGATCAAGACACCAGGTAAAAATCGTTCTCATCTCCTCCCGAAGCTGACCGGGGGCACCCTCCCCTAGCAGGACTGGGATGCCTTCCCCAGCCGCCAACCCAACAGAGCCGACCTCCCTCCCGAAGCGCCGTGCGGAGCCGACCGAAGGAGGGGCTGTTCCGGAGCCAACAGCGGCTCTACGCGCCCGCCGCTCACCGTG
>VWZU01002872.1:275478-287754 GCA_013397095.1 Sterrhoptilus dennistouni | reverse complement strand
CGCCCCACGCCCCGGGCCTGCCCGCGCCCGGCTGGGTCTGTGGGCCCGGCCAGGGCCGTGTGGTGGCTGCTTCACTGCTCCTCCTTCTCCGCAGGAGACCCGAAGCAAGACCTGGCCTACGAGCGCCAGTACGAACAGCAAACCTACCAGGTGATCCCCGAAGTGATTAAAAACTTCATTCAGTATTTTCACAAGACAGTGTCAGATCTCATTGACCAGAAGGTGTACGAGCTCCAGGCCAGCCGTGTTTCCAGTGATGTTATTGACCAGAAGGTGTACGAGATTCAGGACATTTATGAGAACAGGTACAATACTATCCTTCCAGCAGATGGAAATCACTGTTTTAACTGTGACCCCGTTAAAAGGAAAGGCTAGCTACTACCTGTGCTGTTTCAAACTTGGGCTTTCTCTGAAACCGTTTTGATTTGGTTACTGTGGGAAAAAAACTAGGTATTTCCAGCCCATTAGGCTAATGTAAGTATACACGGGTTGTGATCTGTCTGAAGGGAAGGGTCAGCCCTGGCTTAACCGGAAGGTAGTCTGCAAAAAAGGATCTCAGTGGTGCTAGTCAGGCAGTTTGCAGAAAGCTGTGAGGTGTAGCTTTTGTGTTTCTTCCCAACAGCTACTTCTACTCCTGCTTGTAGCCATGTCAGCTTGACATAAAGGGAATGCGGAAGTGACGTACATGTCTGTTTTGCGCATGGGGGATAAATTGAAGTCTCACTGTTTACTTTGCAATTCTCATTCTTTGCTTCAACACTAGACTTACTCAGGGGTTGGTGGTGCTGCTCAGCTTTCACCAAGTCCAAGGCCTTTCTCTGCTGTTATCTTTGACTCCAGCACTCTCATACTGAGTGAGAAGTAGCTTGTCATACTATATCTGTGTCTGTTTTTCAGCTGGACAAAACTGACAGAAAGGTTTTTTAAGAACACTCCTTGGCCAGAGGCTGAGGCCATTGCTCCTCAGGTTGGAAATGGTAAGTCTTCCACTTTCCCTTGGGTTGTCAGAGAGAGAAGGAACTGAATCCCTCCTGATCCTGAGTTAGCAGGTGCACAGTGTTGTTGCTGCCTGAGTCAGTCAACTTTGTTCACTCTGGCAACTCTTTCAGCAGATGCCTGGCAAGAAGTCAGATGGGCAAAGTGTCTTTTTGTGCCTCCCTTTATTGTTGTGGCAGAAGGCTGATAGGCCCTGTGGCTTCCTAATATCCTCTTCTGTCTTCTTTTCCAGATGCAGTTTTCCTGATCCTGTACAAGGAGCTGTACTATAGGCACATCTATGCCAAAGTCAGCGTGAGTGTTGGCCCTGTGTTTTCTTGTGGGTTGCATGCTGGATTCTCTGTGCCAGCAAACTTAACAAGTCTTGCTGCCATTACGGTATCAGTGGTTCCCTTATCTTTGCAGGGCAGGATTGGATGGGTTCATGAGCTGTAAGTCACATTGATTTTAGGGAAGCTTAAAATTCTTGCCTTTTGTTAGTTTAGTAAGGATTCACTGGTTGCTGAAAGCAAGAAAGACTTGATTGTCTGTCTGAGGCTTGTTAGCTGTCTCTCCCGGCTTGGTGGTGATGAGCGTGCAGGTTTCTCTGGTAGTTTAGATCAATTAAGACACTGGATCTGAGTGTTCAGGAGGCTCTTTGTTGCTAACAGCAAATGTAATGGTTAGTGAGCTAGGGAAGAAGGGGGTGTTGGAAGGTAACTGAATTTTCCTTTTTATTGCTTATGTGTGTTTCTTTGTGGGTCCTCTTCAAATGAGCAGGCAATGAGAAGGGACGTCACAAGAGAAGGTGCATTATTTGTCATTAAAAATCTCACATAGGATCAGACTGCCTTTCAAAAAGGGAAACATGGATACCATAGAGGATGGATAAGAAGGAAATGAAAGGAATAATGTTCTGTGAGACAAAACAAATTTTTGGGTTTTTAAGCTGCTTTGAAATCAGTGAGAAAGTCTTGGTTCTCAAAGGAAATAATCTCAACGGATGCATGACTTATGGGTAAATAAGTAATGACTGCAGTTTTACTGTGGACCAGAGGGTGGAGAAATGGGCACGTTTAAAAGGCTGCTGTGTTAACCCAAGCCAGGCTTCAACAGGAGAAACTGGTTTCTCAAGCTGTGCTGTTAGTGGTTCTTAGACTCAGTGTCTCCAGCTGAAACAAGAACTAGTAGGTCAAAGCTGATTGATTTTAATCAAAAATTATTGAAAGTTGACATCATTTAGAAATTATGTCCAGAAAAAGAATTGCTGATCTATTAAGGCTTCTTACAAGCAGAGAAGGAAGGAAAGCTGGTGCAAGTAATAGGAAGTTCTTGAATCTGAACAGCAGAGGGGAACAGGGAAGGCTAATGCAGAATATTTACAGGAGGTTTGACTGCTCGATGTCCTGGGAGAAGCTACTTGTATAGGAAAAGTCATCCCTGTTTCGTGGGACAGCAGTGCAACAATTTTAGGTTTTCTGGGTGATGCTGGTGGGTGTCCTGGTTGAGCACTGGCTCTAGCACTCCTGAACAGGACCCTCTGCTATTATGACAACTCCTTATGCTGTTGCCCATGAACTCCCTCCTGCCCTGCTAGAAATGAAGCAGACTCTGCTGACTTCTCTTTGCAGGGGGGCCCCACACTGGAGCAGAGATTTGAGTCCTATTACAACTACTGCAATCTCTTCAACTACATCCTCAGTGAGTTGCTGCAATTAATTTCTGTTTTGTGAATTTTGGAGAGAAAGATTGGATGGAGAGGGCAGAGCTGAAGAGAGGGTCAGAAGAACTGCAACATGTTTATAAATAACAGAGGGAAAGGTGGTCTATAAGCTTTCTGCATCTTTGAGTTTGTTGAATGAAGAGCCATTTACATCCATTAATTTAAAACCACAAAAAGCAGAAATAGTTTCCAGTGCTTTCTGAAATACTGTAAAGAATAAAGCTTACTTAGATCTCTGTCTTGCTGAGAACTGCTTCACCTATCTTTATTAAAAAGTAAAATGAAGTGGTAAGCTAAAGAAAACTTGCAGTGTTTCACAACTGTTTCCTGTTGTTAGCTGCCCTTGGAACAAATGTTGGTGTTTCTGACTCCCTGCCAAGGCTCATGCGGAGAATGGATCAGTTAGGATAGACCCCTGGGGTCTCTGTATAGCTTCTGAGAGTTGGTGCTGCTGAGCAGTCACTCTAGAGATGGACCCTGTGCATGTTCATAGTCTTTGAAAGTGAAGGCAGTTGAGGTAGTCAAAGCTGCATATCTCAGCCCTGCTGGAAGCTTCATTCATCTGCTGCTCCATCTCCCATTTCAGGGAAATTCTTGTGTTCTTTAATTTATCTGTTCTTCCAGTTCTGACTATGTTCTTGCTGAAGGTGTTAACCCTCTCATCTGTTCTCCTGCAGATGCTGATGGCCCTGCTCCTCTGGAACTGCCCAACCAGTGGCTCTGGGATATAATTGATGAATTCATATATCAGGTATGTGATTATAAAACTTTTTGGGCCATTTTGGGGTGATCTTTCCTTTATTAGTTATATAATTTTCCATCACTTCCCTTGCTGCGATTTCCATAGCAAGGGTACAATTGTAGGTTGAAAATCTTTGGTGATCACTGTTACTCTTGTGTTAGCAAGTGGATGAAGAATTTGTAAATGTACAGATTTTTAAGTTACAGGGTGCTCTTTGAAGAGTCCTGAACTTTTGCGCCTATTTCTCTTTCAGAACAAAATTTCTGTCTTTCTTAGTCAGTAGGGCCTTTATGTGTGCACTGAGAGATTGATGACCTGATTTGAAATAAGCTGTGGTCTGAGATCTTGACATTAAGAAATATTTTTCCACTTACTGTTCTGAGTGCAACAATACAGATCTCAAATGCTTTTGATTTTTCTCTTTAGAGAATATACTCCTGTCTCTGTAACTTTTTATTATAGAGCTGTCTGGAATTCCTCAAGTGTTGTCAACCTTGAGAACAAAAAGCACATGTGCATATAGGGAAAAAAGATGTGTCTATGCAAACACATCATATAATTTGGTCATTCTCTTTTCTACCTGTTCAAACAGCAAATTTGTGTTCAGATGCCTTTCCTAATTGTTTAAGAGATCCTTTTCTGCTTCGATCTGTCTCCTGGCCTTTTCTCTCAGTACTGTATAATTTTTTAGATGCTTTAAAGGTTGTATAATCTGCCCTTTTGATTTCCACGTGATCTCACATGAAATTTTTTTTTATACAACTTGTAGTTTATTGTAATGCGTTTGAATCTCTGCTTTTTCCTGTAGTTCCAGTCTTTCAGCCAGTACCGCTGTAAAACAGCCAAAAAGTCTGAAGAGGAAATTGATTTCCTTCGTTCCAACCCCAAGATCTGGAACGTCCACAGTGTCCTTAATGTGCTGCACTCTCTGGTTGACAAGTCCAACATCAACCGACAGCTAGAGGTCTATACAAGTGGAGGTGAGCTTTGGGTGGTGCCAAGCAGCACTGGTGTCTGTGCTGCTTGGATTTGACCCAAGTTGCTTGACTTTGTTTGGGGGCTGGATCAGACCCGTAATCAGTGGATGGATTGGCTGGGAACTGGTTCTGTTGACCCTAGGTGAGAAGTACCAGTGATTACATTTCAGGCCTTGCTCTCTTTGTCTTAAACAGAAAAGTATTGAAAGGGAATTGCTTCCTTGGAGCAATGGCATTGTGGTTTCTTTTTTCCCTAGGTGACCCTGAAAGTGTGGCTGGTGAATATGGGCGCCACTCCCTGTACAAGATGCTGGGCTATTTCAGCCTGGTTGGGCTGCTGCGTCTGCACTCTCTGCTGGGAGATTACTACCAAGCCATCAAGGTGCTGGAGAACATCGAGCTCAACAAGAAGGTAGTACAACATGTTTTAACTCTTCTTTTGCTGTCTTCCAAATGCCTCTGTTCAAACGTGCTGGTGAAAAATTGCTGTACTGAATCTTCCAGCTGAGGGACTATTTATATCTGCTATAGTTTTCAGGAGCTTGTGGCTGAGCACAGCTGGCTGGAGCTTTGGCATTAAATCAAGCCATATGATAATGCCTGATGCTGTTGCAGCACATTGTCCAGTTTTTTAGGAGGTTTGCTGTGTTGTGCAAGGCAGTGTTGTTACAGAGAATACTGCTGGAACTGCAAGTGGTGGTGCAGTGGAAACTACCTGAACACACCATTCTTACCTTTGTCAGTGTCTCTTTCTTGTATTTTTGACTTCTGTTCTCACTGTGCTTGCTACCACCTAGGCTGTTTTTGCCTTAGAATTGAGTGCTGCTTGTGGCTAATAAAAGTTCAGCTGCAATGGGTTTGGGCCAAAGGCTTGGCACAGATCTACATACATGCTGTCTGGCACAGGATGTGGAGTGAAATAGGGGGAAAGGGAACTGAGCAGAGCAATGTTAGGCACAGAGCAAGAATCCTCTCCTTGCAGGAAGCTGAAAGTGGAAAACATAGGAAAAGGGATGATCTAATAAAACAGTGAGGAAGCTGCTGCAGGGATGGGTGGGAGGTGAGGTATCCTGTATTAACCATCTCCTTTCTGTATTTGGGATTGGAGTGAAAGCAGAGGTGGCTGGATTGTGGCTAAGAAGTGGTTTGGATTGTTTCCACTCTAACATAGCATGTTGCTCCTTCCTTCGCAGAGCATGTACTCCCGGGTGCCCGAGTGCCAGGTGACCACTTACTACTATGTGGGTTTCGCATACCTTATGATGCGGCGTTACCAGGATGCCATCCGTGTCTTTGCCAACATCCTCCTCTACATCCAGAGGACAAAGAGCATGTTTCAGAGGACAACCTACAAGTATGAGATGGTAAGAGACAGAGGAGGGATGGGAAAGAAGACAGCAGTTTTTTCTTTTGGGAAGTCTAGTCTATTCCATCACCTGATAGCTTATGTCTAGTAGTCCAGCTTTATTATCCTGGACTTTGCTGGTGGTAGTGACTGCAAATCCTCTGAACTCCTTTGCCATGTGTGACAATATTTTCTCTTAGCTATGTTACTAGTTACTTTGGGTGTTCCCCATATTGTGTCCATCTGCACTCTAGCTCCTCTAGCTCTAGGCAGGGTTGTTAATGTATGTCATCTGCTGATGATACTGTTGTTGATGCTCCTTCAGACTTAATTGTGTTTCTAGTCCAGTGCTGCACTTCAGGTTGCTGCCATTGTCAGATACATTTCCATTACGTGATAATTATTCACAGACATGGCTGTAACAAAGCTTCTTTCTCTTTCTATCTAAGATATCTTACCTCCTTATTTTGGTGCCTGTTTAACCTGCTGTCTCCTTTTTATCCTTATGATTAATTCCTAACTCATTGTTTAGCTAAATCTTGCCAGTCTTAATTCCATGACACTTCAAAAAGTTGGTGTGTTGTTTCAGCCACACAGCTGTCCATTTCATCCCACATTCAAATAAATCTTCTTTTCTTCACCGACCTCCCTGATAGCTGTCCTTTGCCAGGAGATGGTTGTTAAACTATCTGCCTTCCCTTCTCTGCATGTTGTTGTACCAAAACAGTCAAAGGTGCTTCTGGCCCTCCGGGTTCTGCATGGCCCTGGATGCATTTACTCTGCACCTTCCTCTTGTCCTACCCTCTCTTTTATTTTTAAGAGCCTTGATGTGTCATTCATCTGTTTGCTTTGCCCAGAGGCACTGCTTCTTGGTGCTGTCCCTCTTGAGCATTAGGACCATCACTGCCCTGTGTAAAGGATCTTCCTCTGCAAAGTGCAGCTGCCTTGGGCACCCTAAAGCCTGAGCACACTGTGGTGCTGACAAGGGTCTCCTCTCTGTCTCAGATCAACAAGCAGAATGAGCAGATGCACGCGCTGCTGGCCATCGCCCTCACCATGTACCCCATGCGCATAGATGAGAGCATCCACCTGCAGCTGCGCGAGAAGTACGGGGACAAGATGCTGCGCATGCAGAAGGGCGACGCGCAGGTCTATGAGGAGCTCTTCAGTTACGCTTGCCCCAAGTTCCTCTCCCCTGTGGTGCCCAATTATGACAATGTGCACCCCAACTACCACAAGGAGCCCTTCCTGCAGCAGCTCAAGGTCTTTGCTGATGAAGTTCAGCAGCAGGCCCAGCTCTCAACCATCCGTAGCTTTCTTAAGCTCTATACCACCATGCCTGTGGCGAAGCTGGCTGGCTTCTTAGACCTCACAGAGCAGGAGTTCCGTATCCAGCTGCTTGTCTTCAAGCACAAGATGAAGAACCTGGTATGGACCAGTGGCATATCTGCCCTGGATGGAGAGTTCCAGTCTGCCTCCGAGGTTGACTTCTATATTGACAAGGTTGGTATCTGCCACCTCCTGGCTGGGGAATTATTTTACCCAGGAAATTCTGGAATTGGCAACACCTAGTTTTGTTCCATTCTGTGGGAGACATTCCTTCTTCCTTTGCCATTTATAGGGCTTGGCTGCCCACAATGAAGTTATAACTCTGTGTAAAAGGAATGTCAGTGGATGAAGAGTGATGGAATATCACAGGCAGCTTTGGCAGTCAACATACCTAGAAAACAAACACTTCCCCAGGATAGAGGGAGCTGCTTGTCAGTGTTCTGGGAGTGATAACTGAGTGACATATAGTGCTGCTGTTTGTGTGTCATGTGGGATTGTCCTTGTAGGTGTCCCCCACGTCTCTCCTTTGTTTGACAAAGCAGAGATGTCGTTTGGTCATATTACAGGTCTGTTTTGCACTGGAACAGCATTTAGTTGTGGCTGCTCTAGGAGGAATCTAAACACAAGGTGTGGGGCTGTCACCATCTGCCCTTGGAGCTCTAGCAGCAGGAAGCATAGCAAAGCATCTTTAGTCAAAGAAGATAGCAGTAACCATTAGGTTTCTTGCTAGAGAGGAGACTGGGTTGTCCTGTGCTCTTGGTCCTTATAGCAGACCTCTTTTTTGCAAGGTCTCATGCCATGTCTCAGCTCTCATGGCATATAGCATGACTGAAAAGAGGGAAGCATGAACTGGGGTTGGAACCAACAAACTGCTGCAAGGAAGACAAAAACAGACTGAGTGTGTAAGAATGTGGGAAGTGAGTACAGCATGAACTGGGGACCCATCCCAGGCAAAGGTATGAGGGAAGGCAGCCCAAGGAGAACTGGATAGGTGCTGTGGGACTAGCAAAGGTTGGATATGTGCAATGCTGAACCATAGCTGGGGTGAAGCCCCTTAGATTGATCCTTATGTTTGGCAGTTCTTGCTGTCTCCTTGCTAGTAGTACGGTCCTTTTCCTAATCCGGTTTGCTTCCCAGGACATGATCCATATTGCAGACACAAAGGTTGCTCGACGCTACGGGGACTTCTTCATCCGCCAGATCCACAAGTTTGAGGAGGTGAGGCCTGGGTGGGAGAGCTGTGTACTTCTGTAGGAGACATGGGGCAATCACTGGGCTGTGCAGGCTCTTGAGGGTCCACACTTGTGTGAGACAGCTGTGTAATTCCATGCTGGACTTAGCCCTGCAAGGCACTGGGCAAAGGCATGTGTTCAAGCAGCAGCTGCTGGCCTTTGAGGAATGCTGTGTTTTTGTGAGAAGTGCTCAGTTGAGCCACAGTGGAAAAGGAAGAGAGTTTTACTGTTCAGGGATGCCGATTCCATTGTCCCTAGATAAACGTGGTGTCCCTGTCAGTAACACAACCAAAATCACATCTCTAACTTCATAACTATGGCTCTAGAAAATGGCCTCAGAGATGTCTGGAGCAAAGATGGCTTCAGCATTGATCTTGGCTAGGAGGTGACATTCTGTCGCTGCTTCACTTTCTCCCAATGGAGGTTGTTCTGCACTGGAAACTCAGAGGGCAAAATTCTGAGACTAGGGAACTAAATAGAGGGTTGTGATACCACTGCTACAAGTTTGCATCCTCTCTTGTCCCCACATCTTCTGCTATCTTGGAGAGAAGAGAATTCTACTTATTCTCCGTCTACTTGACACACTGTATTTGGTCAAGAGCTCTTTTGTCAGAGTGTTGGAGAGGAAGGAGTTAAGAGGCGTTGGATGAAGTCTGCTGAGGGGAACAGCAGTGTGTATCAATCACTGTGTATTTTTTTGACCTTTGCTTTCTCTAATTCCAGCTGAACCGAACATTGAAGAAGATGGGCCAGAGACCCTAATGTGGATGCAGTGCAGGCCTGGGCCGACAAGTGTGTGGGAGAGATTGTTCTCTGTGTTGAGGGAGGGGAGCTTAGGGTTCTGGCATTTCTGGAATCTCCTGTGACTCAGAAGGTATTTTGTATTTAAATATTTGGGCTTGTTTGGCTCCAACTATCCTATGAAGGGCAAGACATCTAATAAATAAGTGGAATTTTCCTGATGAGCATTTGTACTCATTTATTTTTCATATGTGGAAAAACCTAACTGCATCTGGAGATACAGGCAGCTGCCATTGACTTGTGCTCTTGTTGGTTCATGTTGTTGCAGGTAACAACAGGGAGCAGATCTGTTTAGGTGCTCTGTACATTCACTGTGCACAGCAAATGGGGAAGGCTGCAGAACTGATTGACAGGAAGAAAATGAGCTGTTACACAGTGACTTCACCAGATATGGAAAGAGATAAAGGCTGATACTATTCTTTTTAGCTTTTACCCCACACATTAAATAGACCTGAGTTGTCATTACATTCTTAGAAGGTTGCATTTTTGCCTTTTCTTCCCTCTGTTTTATTTTAGTTGCTATGGACTGGAAATGCTCCAAAGTGAATTGTCATGTTTCTAAAGGAGAGGGGAGAATTTTTGTAAACATTGAACCAATATTAACTGGTTGTCTGATGAAATGTCCTTGCTGGGGGTTGTGTTTTATTTCAGCAGAAGTGATGCCCGAGACCTGGCTCTTAATTTAATCAAGTTCAGTTTCTCTGGAAGACTCCCGGGGGCCTTTAATTTATTAAAACCCTTTAAATGCAAAATTTCCCTGCTCTCCAACTGCAAATATGTAGTGTCTTGAAAAAGGGGGAAAAAGAAGCTGGAAACTAGTCACATAAAAGGAAATCAAGGACCTGCAAGTATTGGGGAAGAGAATGCAAAGAATGAATCACATCCCTTTGCACCCTCTCTCCCTTTTGCCATCTTTAAATAGTTTGGCGTTTGAGTGGTAGAAGCAGGTGCAAGAGGAAAACCTGCATGTGTAATAGAAAGCTACACAGAGTGTGTTTCAGATACACCATCTCCCTCTTTGTACCTCTCCCTCTCATTCTTTTCCACTGAGAAAGGGGTCCTAGCAGTCCAGTTTGGCTCTGTGTGTGATTCTGTTTAAACAAAGGAAATAATTAGCCTTTGTTGGATTATATTCTGTGTTTGAATGAGGATCAGGTTTCCAGTATCCTAGATACCGCTCAAAAGTAAACTGTTTCCCATCACAAAGTCAAGTAGCTCAGGCGCGCAGGGTATAGGCAACACAGTGAGATTGTAGGGGCAATTCCTGTTGGCCTTCTAGCTGCTGGTGTTGGTGTTATGGATGCTAGGAGCTCACTGTCTCCAGTTCTGGAGGGTTTGAGGCAGCCGTATCATTAAAAAATTGAAGGACTGAGATGCCGTTGCACTGCAGCAGCGCATGGGGAGCTGTGTTCATATCAAGCAGAATCTGATCCTTTTTGATTTTAGGGCTGGCACTTTTCCTTCTGTGTATTTGCCAATAGCAGCATAGCTGTCAACAGCAACTGCCCTACTTACTATCCAAAGCCTAAATCTTTCCCAGGATGTGCTCAGGTGGATGTGATACACAACATGAGAACCCTGGCAGGTATCTCCATGATCAATTCTGGTTCATAGCATAGCAAAGGAATCCAGCGTTTTGCTGGAATTTTAATATCTGGTTGGCATGTCAGAATTACAGATTTTTAATGCTTATCTGTATAATCTGAAACCCTCCAGTGGTTACAGGCTGTTCTCAGGTCTGTGAATATGCTGCTGCTTTGTTTCCATCTCCCAGAGCAGCTTCCAAAGGATGCACAGAGATCATCCACTGATCTCTCTGGCTCCACGCCTTCTCTGAGGGACTGCTGAAGGTTTACTGGAGCAGGACTGGTACTTGGTGGAACGAAGCCAGGAGGAGCTTGCAGCTCTCACTGCGTGGAAAGATGGGCTCAGCAAGCTGTGGTGCCTGGCACTGCTTGAAGCTGGAGGAATGCAGGGTGTTCAGCAGCACCAACAGAGCCTCGCTGGTGCTGGGAAGGCACTCTGGAGGGAGGAGGGGGTGGCTAGAGCTTGAGCTTCGCCTGCTGCAGCAGGATTTGGTGGGTGGAAGTGGTTCTGGACAAAATGGTTTTGTCAGAGGAAACCACGGTACAGGGTCATGTACTCTGTGTCTCCGTCTCTGTCCTATAGTTGTGAAGGGGCTGAGTGTAATTATGGAACTCGGAAAAGTCAAGAAAACCTCCCTCATTCTGCTGTCCGTTAGGATACATCAGGAAGACGCTGTTAGGCAGATCTGGAGGATGCTGCGTAGCCGGCTCAGTCATTACAAAACTGACACAATGTTTCATTTCCTTTTTTGCTACAGAGTAGTTTTTCTTGTGATTTACAGTGCAGCTTATCTCGAGCCCTGAGTGGGGAGATTGTGCAAACCAATCAGAGAATTTTTTTTTCACCTTACAGTTCTGGGACCATAGAATGAAACAGTGGAGTAGAAGAAAGAAGGTGCTAAGCATGAAATCTGAGTGAAGGAAGGAGTGTTAGAGCCCATACAAAATAACTGCATGAATAGGCTCCTAAAGATTTGGAACTGGCAGCAATAAGCTCAACAGCAGTGTGATGGTTTGGTCTTGCACAGAGGTAGCTGTTGGAGGTGAAAAGCTTAATAAAGTAGCCTTTAATAGTATGCTTCCCCCTCTTGTCAAACCATTACCCTGAACGTGCACACCAGCTCTCGTGACAATCCATTGCCTCGATGTAGTGGGTTCCTGAGATTGTATCGCACTCTTCCTCCACTTATTCCAGGGCTTCCTGTGAAGTGCTGCCTGTGACTCCAAGTGTCTTGATCTTCAAAGCTCTCCTTGGCCCTGAGCCTACCCTGGGAGTCACCTACGTCCCAGATTTACTTCACTGCTACGACTTATGCTCCTGGGACTGCTGAGCACTGCTTCTGCCTGGAGCAGCCTCTGTCTAAGCCTGAGAGGGATCCAGAAATAAGTTGCCTAGTGGTTTTAAATCTAGTTAAATTTAAATTGTATTCAGGCCCAACCCTCTCCCCGAGGTAGGAGAGGGTGCTCTCCCCAGCACGGGCCCTGCTCCCCGGGAAGCGCTGGGCCCGGGGCCCCGGGAGTTTCCGTGGCGTGTCCGGGCTCCGCCCCCCGGAGCCCCGCCCCGGG
>VWZU01002872.1:250729-275272 GCA_013397095.1 Sterrhoptilus dennistouni | reverse complement strand
GGCGCTGCTGGCAGAAGGAGCTGGGGGGCGGGGAGGTTTGGGGTGCGGGACCGCCGGGACCCCCCTTTCTGGAGGGTTTGGGCCGCCTGGGCCCAGCAGCGATCACGGGGAGTTCACAGTGATTGTGGGAGGATGGAGGTACCGTGGGAAACGGCTCCAGGCTGGCTGGCAGGGAAGCTCCCTGAGCATGGACATGAAGGGCTCAGAGCGGATGTGTCTCCGTTGTGCTGATGTGCTGGTAGGGGATGCGCTGAAGAAGATGCTGTCGAGAAATAGTTGGGTACTGGGAATCCAGGATTTCATATTCCCAGGCAGTGCTCAAAGCCAGGTTGCATGGGGCTCTGAGCAGCCTGGTCTAGTGGAAGGTTTCCCTGCCCATGGCAGCAGGGTTGGAACCAGATGATCTTTCAGGTCCTGTCCAAGCCAAACCATTCTATCATTCTGTGTTTCAGCAAACAACCTTCTGACCTGGTCCTGCAGACCTGTCAAGGTCAGGGTTAACAGAAGTCCTGTGATTTAAAGCTGGTGAGGGCATGAAGGTGGACTAGGTCCCTACACCCAAATGGGAGCTGTACCTACCAGAGAAGAGACATGGTGTTGGTATCTGGGTGTGGGGGTGTTTTGCCTCAGCAAGAGGTGAGCTTTCATACTTCAGGAGGGCCAGAGGCCTGCCCTGCACAGAGACACTCCCAGCTGCCAGAGGCAGCCCCTCTGAAATGTATAGAGGCCTGGATCAGGTTGCTGGTTGCATTTGCTTCCTGCTTGTTTTCTCTGGATGCCACAGTGAAAGCAGGAGATAGCAAATGCCAGTAGGGGTATTGAGCCTCTCTAGTCTCCCACAACTTGGGTGTCTCTGAGGAGGAATGAGAGTTTCAGCAGGCAAACAGTGAGTTTGGGATTGCTTGGGGGCACCGTGTCAGGCTGGAGAAACTAGCTGAGCTGCTGGAAGGAATCTGCCCCGACCTGCTGCTGTAAGCCTGTGTGCCCTGGCGGTGCTGGGAATCTGGCGCCCATCTGCTCTAATCCTTGGTAGCCCTTGCAAGGCAGGTAGGCATCGCCCCACCTCGCTGTGCCTCTGCCAGGCATACGCTCCCTTGCCTGCTGCTAAAGCTGACAAGGGTGATGCGTCCTCGGTCATGTTCTGCTTTGGGACTGGTGGTTCTTCCTTTGAGGTTGCCCATATTGACCAAGTTCTCTTTCCTGAGCCAGCCTCAGGAAGGTCTTTTGCCGTGACAGCAACCTCTGTCAGGCATAGGGTTGACTCCACTGGGGAGCTGTGGTGTCCTTGAGAGGGTGAAGCAGGCCAGTGGCTTTACAAGCTGAAGCTGAGCAGGTAGGCTGGAAACTGAACTACTGCCTGCTGTGTTTCAGGTGGTTGCTCCAAAACCCTCAGCATGGTGGTATGGGATGAGTGAGAGCCAAGACCTACAGTGTCTTTGCATCACTCTGGGTCTTGAAGGAGCTGCATGGTCTTGTGTCCTGCAGCTCTTGGATGGCGTGGCTCACTCTGACTAGCTAGAATGGAGCCTCTGAAAGTGGGTGGGAAAAGGCAAATTAAGGACAGGAGCACTTGCAATTATTGTTTTTTTTTGTAAATGGCACAGTAACTGGGAACTGAAAAGCAGAGGTTCAGTGAAAGCTTATGATAAACACCACTAAAACCACCTGATGTTTTCCCATTAACCATATTTGCCATCCCATTAAAGCAGAGGCTCCTCAGTTGTCAGTGGGCTTAAATCTGCTCCTGGCAGATGTCCTAACTACACGCTTCACAGCTCATCGCACGAGCTGCATTGTAGAGACAAAGCCCAGGGCCTTACAAGGACATGGCATGTTGTAGAAGGATTTTCAGACTGCAGTCAGGAGAGTACCATAATTTCATCTGATTCCAACTTCTTCAGCCTGTCCCGATTTGGAAGTGGGAAGATTGGATCAGAGGCAGTAAATCTCCTGACGGCAGAGGAAAAGTGGTTGCCCTTCTTTTCTTCTAAAGTGCTTTCAGTCAGTCCAGTAATGGGACTTGGCAGGGATCTGTGAGTGAATTTCTGACCTTGTGTGGTCTTCCTTTATGTGGGGCTCTCCTGGCCCACATGAAATAGCTGTGCTGTTCCCTGAAGGCTGGAGTTCCTCTGCATGCAGCTGCTTCCCTGCTTCCTGCTGGCTTCCCCTGGGATTGCAGAGGGGAGGAATGGGCACATCCATAGGAGAGCTGAGCTGAAGTTCTTCCCTACCTGTGTGACGCCACTCCTCTGCCACACTGATTCCCCGGGCAATGCTGCTTTGGTGGCTGTCAGCCTGTCCTGGTTTTCTGACCTTGCCTAGATTCGCTCCTGTTGTGCTGCTGTGCTGAGAGGGGACACACTGGGGAAGAGGCTGTCATGAAATACTATAGGGGTAAGTGGGACTGAGGACAGTTTTCCACATGCCTCCTGATTTGAACGCAATCACCATGGAATAAGGCAAATGGCTTGGGAGAGATGCTGCCCCGGAGAGCTTTGGACCAGCTCCCACAGAGCTCTTGGAAACACTATAGGTTTGCGCTTTTTGACAGAAGTAGACTGGAATTCCTCAGTGTCTACTGAATCCAGCTAAAGGTGTCTTGAAGTGACTACCAAGAATGAGGTGCATACCTGTGGGACCTGTGTGTTGAACCATGCAGATGAAAATCCTGGCTCTGCTGTTGTAGGCACTTCACTTGGCGTCATTTCCTCACTATCCCAGTCAGGGAAATGAGAAACTTGGATTTAGCTTCTGACTGTGCTGCTGGCTTTGTGATCTGGAGATGAGACATTTAATCTCTTCTCTTCCCTTTTCAGTTAAGCTGGCAACATCCAGACCAACTTGACAGTGGACTATGAGGATTAATGAGTTTGTTTACTCAGTGCTCTAGAAATCTGGAGCGTGAAATTAATGTTTACAAGGCATTTGCTACAGCTTTAGTGAAGCAAAGAGCATCTTTCAGGATCTCAAGCTCTACGGCCTCCCTGGCGCTCAGGGAAGGATCTTGGCATTCAGGGATGAGAAGAATAAAGGAGTGTGGCACATGCCTCTGGAGTGCTGGGAGACATGGAGGCTTGAGGAAAAACAGGAGATGAGAGCTGTTTTAGAAATGCTGTTTTGTGTCCCTAGAGCCATGGGTTTGGTTACAGTCAGGATCACAAATCTTGTTTGTTCCTTCCCATGTACTGCTTGCATTTCCCCGACAAGACCTGGGAAGTTGAATGGCTTATTATGTGGCACTGCCTTAAAGTGCTCATGATTTATATTTGAGGAATCCAGGAATTTGCTCTGCTTTTAGCTGTATGGCACACCCTTCCCCCTTCTCTGGATCTGCTGTGCTCCCTGGCAGCTGCCCTAAACCCTGGAGTGCTTAGTGGCTCTGCATGTATCTTATTAGGTAAGTGCTTGGGATGTTATTTGCATAGAAATATTACTCCAGGATATGGTACAACACCGGGGTTTGCTGAGTCAAGACAGTTGTTCAGCTGGGATAGCCAGAGTCTTGCCTGTTCTTACATCCAATCCCTTGGACAGATATGTTGGCAGGAGAGGAGCCTGAGCAGGGCTAAATGAAAGACTGCTGAGATCAGGGCAAGGAAATAATGTGACATGCAGCCACATGTCACAGAATTGTGAGATGGCAAGTTCTGGGCTCTCTGCAGAGGAGACAGTTTACAGAGGGGAAACAGGTGTGTCTGGATGACTTCTCCATGCCTAGGAGGCCATGCTCCTTGCACATTGGTACTGGGAGTTTGCCTGGAGCCACAGGGATGCCACGTGACCAAATGGCATATGGGAGTGCTCATGTCAGGAGCAATACAGGTCAGTGTGGTCCTGCTTGGCTTATCAAGGAGGAAGCTGGAAAATGCAGTGGAAAGGAACTGAATAAACTGATCCCTGGGGCCTTGTACTGATGGACTTCAATGTCTCAGGTAAAGCTGAATCTGCAATCCTAAATTAGTGGAAAAGAATCTTCTATTCCCTTGCTGCTTGATAATCCCTTGATACCTCTTGAGCTTCATTCACATCCTCTCTGCTGGTATCTGCTTTTCCTAATGGAGTTGCCTTGGTTTACTAAAACAACTTTGGTTCTCTGGGGCAGAGTGGAATGGACATGATGTTTTGTCTGTCAGAAAATGCTCTCCCAGACAACCAAGGAGTTTTCAAGCTTCCAGCTACACCACTCCTATATCTTGAAAGTGAAGGCTTTCAAAATGAATGTCATGAATGTTAGAGGGCAGTTGATATATAACTTTGCTGTCATTGCTTCTCCTGTGTTCCAAGTTGGCATTTTCTTTAAAAGGAAAAAAAAATACTGCAAGGTGAAAGGACTTCTCTTGGCAAAAACAAAAACTTAGAGAAAAAACATTTCCCAGGGGAGACTAGTTATAATTACAAAAATGGCAGTGGTTTTGAATTAAAGCATAGACTGCAGCTGACACCTTTGCTCACCAGCATATAAGTAGGAAAAGTTGTGGTATTTTGAGCAGTCTGAGCTCTGTACATGTACTCACATGAGCTTTCAGGAAGGTAATTGAGCTGAACATCCAGCCTATCTTTCTGTGTGTCTGCTGCATTTGCTCCCACAGCAGCAAGCAGCTGCAGCTTCGTTCATCTGTGAGGAAACAGCACCAGCAGCCTCTTGCTTTTGAACGGATGAAGTGTAATTTTATGGTGGTGTAGGCAGCCGGGAAAACCTTCCTGAGCTCATCACGGACTTCCTCTGCAGCTTTGGGAAAGCTGCGTGAGGGGCTTCAAGAAGGGGCTGTGTGCCCTGCCATGTGGCACCAGGACAGGTTGTGTCGGTGTTACAGGAAAAGGCAATAAAATCCAGAGGGGAATGGAGGAAGGAGGTTCCTGTAGCCCCTCTCCACAGGTGCATGGTACCACCTTGCCTGGATCCTGTACACTACTTTCAGGGTGGGGAATGCATTCCCCCCTCTAGTCTGAATTATCATTCTGTGTTGATCTCCCAAGCTTTGGCACCTCTCTGTGGTCCACTGGGATGGTATTGCTTGACCCTAGACCTCTCTGGACTGCACCCTTCCGTGAATCCAGCTAGCAGGCACACCAAGCTGCTGCATGGGGGTGCATTTTTTTGTAACAAAGCTGAGATCCTCAGCAGGAAGAAGCTGTAAGCAGTGCAGTGTGATACTGTTTTTTCACACACTGTACGCACATGCACAGGCAAAAGGCATAACTAACTCCTTCCTGCATTTCTCCCCCTCTATTGAAGCCTGCAGTTCTGCTTTAACTTTCTGCCCTCTGCTTCCTTGGTGAAGGCTGCTAATCAGTCAATGTGGGCAGGTCAAGCTCCCAAATGGCTCCAGGGTAACAAGGGAAATGGGTTGGAACAAATGAATCCCCTGGGTTGGAGACTGCTGAGATTTCTCTGTGTGCCCTGAGCACCTTGAATTTAGGTCCAAAGGCTGCAGCTGAGTATGGTTTCTTGTGAATGTTTGGGGGAAAGCAAGGAGAGAAGTGCAGTTTAAGATCTTCTGTGTCACCCCAAATTCCTTGAGGTGGTGCAGGGAGTTTGTCTAAGGACCCTCATAGAGCCACCTGAATCTGTCCCTTCTTTCTCTTGAGGTGAAGGATCTGTATCCCCATTCTCTCCACTGTTATACCAGTGGCCTTGGAAAAGCAAGTTTAGGTTCATGTCGTGCACTTTTTGGTGCAGCAGTGTGTGGTGCTAATTGCAACATGGCCCTGGTATTTCTGCAGCCTTTAATCTCAAGGGCAGAAGCGGGTAACAAGATACAAGAATGACATTTTAATTTTTTGGTCACCACCCATTTGGGACTCGCTTTCTTTTTTTAATTGCAATTGCCCTTTAGTTTCCTTGTCCTGTTACAACCTGAAATCTGCTTTGCCAAGGTTTGTTTATCTAGGATCTTACATGCTGAGTTGTAAGATTGACTGTCCTGGGAATCTACATATGATGGCATAGGGGCACTTTTCCTCTGCACTTCATACGGCTGTTTTGTGCTCTTTCATTTCAGAGACTTCAATTCTCTCTCCAAGGATGACGTCTATGAGAATAATCGCTTGGTAAGTCCCCTTTCTGCAGTGCACAGAAGGAAGAAGTGATGTGAGAATGATTTGATGAAGGTCATGTAGTGTGGGAGGAATTTGTGACAGTTCTGAGTGTATAAGAAAAAAACAGTGTTTATAAGTAATAGGCAGGAGCTTCTCTGGAAACAAGGGAATCTGAAACATCAGTTTCCAGCCTGGTTATCCTAATAGCTGCCAAGACAACATCTCAGATGTAGATTTAAATGGTGCAACATCTTCTTGACTTCAGTTATTCTGGATTTGCAGGCAATGGAAGCAGGAGGCTAGTTTTACTTCAGGCATCAGCAGAGAGGAAGGTCATGCTAGACCCTGGTCTGAAATGTTCCCTTCCTGCTTGGGACAGCTGGAGCCAGTAGCAGAAGCAGGCAGCGTGGAATGGGGAGATACCCAACCCCACAGGCTAGTGGTAGGACAGAGCAGCAATAGCCCTGTTTTTTTGAAATGAGAGAAAGACCTAATTGCTGCAGGCTCCATGTGATAGTGTGTGGAAAGGCACGGCCCATCACCTTCCCAAGACGAGTTATGTTACATACAAATATCTTAAGGGTGGATGTCAAGGATGAGGCCAGACTCTTCAGTGGTGCCCAGCAACATGAGAAGGAGCAATGGGTACAAACAGAATTACAGGAATTCCTCAGCTGAATATGAGGAAAAACATTTTTTACTGTGAGGATGACAGAGCACTGGGCTAGGCTGTCTAGAGAGGAAGTAGAGTCTCTAGCTCTGGGGATATTTTAACCCAAACTGGATGTGATTTTGTGTTGCCTGCTTTAGGTGAACCTGCTGTAGCAGGGCTTTGGACTAGATGATGTCTGAAATCTCTTTCAACCCCAGCCATTCTGTAATTCTGTGATTTACAGGATTTACAGGATTAGGGTTGTCCAGTTGTGTCCTGGCATGTCCTTTCCTACACCCCTTTTAGTCATTAGCAGCTTTTTCCATTCAAGACCCACACAATGGGTATCTTGTCCTATTACAGAGCTCTCAGGTGGAGTCTCTGTTCGCTCCTTGCTGCTTGCAGCTTTGTGTTCAGTAAGACTCAGTCCAGACAACCGGCTTAAAGCCAGGCTGAGCAGAGCAGGATGTCCGTAGTTGACACTTTTACACCCCTAGTTACTGCAAATATTCATTTTCTTTTGTTTCTCCATTCCTTTTGTTTTATATCTCACACTCTGCACAGCACCTCATTCTGCAGACACCAGGCACCTTCAGTTTTTACTCACACACAGTACTTTTAGCTGTGCACTTGGTACCTCACCATTCAGTGCCCAAATCACTCTCATCTGCTCCTGGTTTACTTCTCTTCAGTCCCTGCCATAGTTTTGCATCCCTGTCCTTGGGAGATCAATATGGGTATGCTGCCTTTGGCTCAACAGAGGGATGGCCAGTATAGAGACAGTAATCCACACAGACCGCTAAGTGGGAAACTCTCCAACTGCTTTTTTCCCCCCTCCATTCCTTCCTTTTGGGTAGCAGTGTATGCTGAAGGAAGAGATAGGTGCTTCTTATCACAGTGTCCTTGTTTCTGGTTGCTGAGACACAGAAAAGTACTGAAAGTACTGTCTTGTGCATGGCAGGGTGCTGGATGTTGAGCCAGGATGGCTCTGTTGATTGTGGGAGGGGAAGGTGTGGAACCTCAGAGCATGAAAGGATGCACAGTCAGGGTTTCTGTGGGATGAGCATTTGGGCTGGCTGAGGACACTGCTCAGTAAAGTTCAGTGTCACTGGAAGTATCTGCCAGCCCTTGGCCCTTTGTGGTGCCAGTCAAGACTCTGCCAGGCTCTTGTGTAAGGGCACTGCTGGTTTAGCTGAAAAAACATGGGGTTTTTTTTTTCAGTGAAAACTAGAAGGGAACCTTGCTTCTGTTGCTACTTTTTTTTTAGTCAAGGAGCATGTCTGGATGCCTCTTCCATAAAGGATGCTATAGGCTCACTATTTAATCTTCCCTGGGTTCCTTCCAATTTGAGATTTCTGTTATTTTTCATGAAACATCAGTTTACTTTCCTTAGCGCCTCTGTGCTGTTCCTGCAGGCCTTTGAGTTGGCAGAACGGGAGCTGGGCATCCCAGCCCTGCTAGATCCCAATGATATGGTCTCCATGAAAGTCCCAGACTGCCTCAGCATCATGACTTATGTGTCTCAGTATTACAACCATTTCAACAACCCCAGCCAAGGTGAGTGTCCTCTCACCCCTCAGGCTTCCAGTTTTCCCCTGTTTGAATACAGGAAACCTAGCACTGCCTTGTGCTTCCTCCTTCCTGTGGCAACTGGGAGCTGTGTTTGTGGGGAAGGGGAGAGGAGCAGCTAGTACCTGCCTCTCCTGCATCTTGCTGGTGCCCCTGAGGAAGGCCTGGAAGAGAGAGTGCATTTGGGTGAGGTTTCACAAGAGGTGGGGGTTGATGTAATAGCTTAGGCTGTGGAAAAAGAAATGCCTTTCTCCACCCTCTGCACTGCATTCTTGCCAACTTAGGTTGGGCCACCACCCCTGGTGCTCACCAGAACCCTTTGTGATCTGCTCTAGCCCACTAAAATAGGAGAAAGCTAGATAGGAGCCCATCTACTGCAGCTAATTTTTATCACATAGGTACATGGAGAGTGACTGGAGGACAGAGGGAGTGGAGCCAGGGTGGAATGTTTCAAATCAGCTCACCTGTCCCTACAACTGCAGCCTGAGCTGAGTGCTCTGAGACAGCTCTTCCCAGCATCCTTTGGTTGGGTGGAGATGAGAGCTTCAGGTCTCTTCTGTTTCAGTCTGTAGCCGCAACATCGATAAATCTCTTCCACCTGTACCTGTATATGCTTCTCCAGTGATGCTGGTCTCCCAGACAAGGATTCCTGCTGTGGACTAGTGTGTGAGTTCCAGCCCCAACAACAAGAGATGCTTCACAGACCTGCTGACAGCCTGGAAGCCCTGGGGCACGTGGGTTGCAACAATACATCAGCAGCTACCCCAGCTGCTCTGGGCTTTGAGCATTGCTTAGGGAGTCAGTTACAAGGAAGCCAAGTAGCATGTGATGACTAAATAAATTCACAGTGGTATCCCTGGGCCACAGAAGGGGATCCACAGCAGGCCAGGCTCTCTGGCAGCCTCACAGCTGACCCATTATTAGATTGTGTTTGTCTCTTCCACCTAAAATAAGCACTGAAGTTTTGGGAGCGGCAGGTCTCATTCTGTGTCACAAGGCTGGATGATTTTATTTTTTTTCCCCTCCCCTTCCTGCACATGGGTGGTGTGAGTCACCACTACTCTCCATGCCTGATCCTCCTTCCCTCTTGCCTCCAGCCAGCGTCCCTCCACCTATGAAGCGACCAACTGCTGCCTCCTCTCCTCCTCTGCTGTCCCACAAGACGTCTGTGGCTGCAGTTGAGAGTCCTTCAGCACCGCAGGTACCTAATTTCTTGATTCAAAGACAGCCTGAGGCAGTGGTACCCCCTGCACTGTGAGCAGACAGGAAAAAAGCCTGTCACAGAGCCGTGGATTTCTGAAGGGGCTTGTTCTGTGAATTTTGGGAGTGAGATGTGTTTGGAATTTTGTTTCCTTGTGGGATCCAGCTGAGAGTGATTTTTCTCTGTGAGTCTGTGGACTGTAATTTGTCCATGGCAGGCAAGAGGTTGGGCAGATTGGTGCTGGATGGTTCCTTGAACCACCCAGGGTACAAACACTCTCCTTTCTATGTGGGGATAACCCTGTAGATGAGAAAAGAGCAGGAATGTGGGACTAGAAGGGTAGAAAAGATGCCTTTTCTTTCATGTTTTAGCAGTTGTCTGGGATGAGACCTTTTTCAATGTTTTGCAGGACCCTGGTGAATGGTGTATAGATTAGTCCCTTCCACACCCCTTCAACTGTAGATAGGGCCAAGGCACCTTTGGGAGTGGTCCCTTCTAATTTGGGAAGAGGCAGCCTGCCTGTGCCTGGGCTTGAGGGCAGCTGTTCTGTGCATTGTCAGCCCCTGAGGTCAGCCCCTGAGCTGTGCCATGAGTCCTCAGTGATGGGCCTTGCACACAGAGCAGCTGTTCTGGAGAATCCATGGTCTGGGGAGCAGCTCTTGGTCCCCATCCTGAGCTGCCTGTGCATTGTGTCCCAGGATGATACCCTGTTGGAGCCCTGGGAGCGGTCCCAGCGCAGCACGCTCAGCAGCACCTGCGCAGCCTGCCAGCAGCATGTCCACCTGGTGCAGCGCTACTTGGCTGAGGGCAAGCTCTACCACCGCCAGTGCTTCAGGTATGTCGTAGCCAGGTGTGGTGGGGCGGCCTCTCTCCTTGGCAGACTGGCCTGCTGCACCCCATCTTTGAATATCTGCATCCCTGGGCAACATGGAACATCAACGACAGTGCTTGAAGTGAGAGTGAAAATGTTCCATTTGCCTGCCAGCTCCCTGTCTCAGAGGTCTGACTAACCCCTTGTGTCCCTGTGCTCCATTCCTATCCTGCTCTCTGCCTCCCTTGCTGACTTATGCTTTCCCACTTCACTTACTTGGAATCCCAGCCTCTTGAGCTTCTCTCACCTCAATAAATAAGGATGCTCTGCCTCTTTACCACCTGCCTACCCAGGACCACCCTGCTTCACCTTCCATTGAGGTCTAAGCCATGACATCATGCTACAGACCTCCTTCCACCTACACTCCACATCCTCAACTGGATATACAGGCTTCCATGCTGCCTGGGTGGTGCTGAGCTCCCAGGGAGCATGTGGAGAGCTGCAGACTGTTAACAAACTGAGGAATGAGGGTTTACACGTCAGCAGCTCTGCAGTTACTCCCTGAGTGCAGGTCCTTACCTGCAACACCTGTGAAATCATTTCACTTTGCTTTCCCTGCTGTGATGATGAAGAAATGAAATCTCTCCCATGAGCCACAGGACAAGGGTTGGCGTCTGAGGACAGAAACATCGAGCTACTGGGAAGATGTGGGAAGTCTCACTTACCTGCCTAAGCCAGCTGTAGATGTGCTGTAGAAACAGTGTCACAGGAGGGGAGCTGAGCTGGGTCCCATCAGACTCTTAATCTGCATCTGGGACAAAAGCAGGAGTTTTGGGGTGCAGGTGCAACACTCCCACTGTCCTAATGGGTCAGGAATAGGAGAGGTGCCATGTCTGCCATGGCACAGCTAATGGCCCTTCAGACTGAGCAGGGAGTAATTTTATCCCAAATGTAATTTTATCCCCTGTAATTTTATCCCAAATGTTTTGCCTCCTGATTCTTTTTTATTTTCTGTTTTGTTGGGGTTTTTTTCCTGTGCTGATTCATGGACAGTTTTTGGTCAGAAATGTCCTGTGGCAGTGGTTCCTGTGGTCTGATAGAGATAAACCCAAAGCAAACCACTTTCTCCCCTTGTCTGAGCTTTCCACCTCGTTTCATTATACCCCTTCTTTCTAGAGTCCCTGTGTTCTTACACTTCTGCTCTCCCTTTCAAAGAAAATCCCAGTCAACTGGATGCCCAGAGCACAATTCCTTGCCAAAATTATCTGCTGGCAGTGTAGGGCACCCAGCTGCTGCAAGCACCAGATATTCAGACAAGAAGGAACAAGCTCGGTATTCATGGGAGTGCTTGATTAGCCTTTGGCTGTCATTCATGTATGCTATCCACCTCCCTTCCCAGGTGGAGAAGGACTGACTTAGTTGCCAGTGCTTTGTATCATGCTTGCGCCTGGAGGGCTTCATTAGGAAGCATTCAGAGGCTTAGTGGGGAAAGAGTGGAGGAGATGTGGCAGACAGCTAAGGACAGGAAAGCTATTAGCCCAACAACAGGCAAGGCAGAGTATAAGAATGACCTGCTGCATAAGGCCCTTGTCCTTCCAGCCAAATGCTGTGGCCCAGCTGGAGGCCATGGTCAGCATTACTGAGGCTGAGCATGAGACCTCAAGGCCAGGCTTGTGTGTTCTTTCTCCTGAATACTCTGGAAGCCTCCAATGCAGTAATTTCCCGAGTTGAAACTGATGTAATTTTATTTAATAATCAGCATTGGGGAATGGTTGTTTTACAAACAAATGTGTCTGACAGTTCTTTAATGTGCCAGGACCCTTGGCCCTACAAGGCAGTCTGTAGCCTCCAGTTGTGAACCAGTTGCTCCCTAATTCCAGTTGATAGTCACTGTTTCATGCCTGTGAATGGTTGATGCGTCTCCCCATTCCAAGTGTGGAAAGCACACCATATCCCAGTACCAACTGTCACTCTGCCACATGTATTAAATCCTTTCTGAGATGAAGGAAGAACCCAAATGCATGCAGTATTTGAGTTGTGAACTTGCTGTGGGTTCCTACAGTGGCCTGGTTACATTTCTCTACTTCTTTTCCAAATGACTTCCCCAAGGGCACTCAAGCATTTAATTGCAGGGGTAAGAACTAACTCCTTGTCCCTGCAAGGTGTGTTGCCTTCTGTGAAGGGCAGGGTGGCATCCCCCATCTCATGGTGGTCTCTCTTCTCATTGGCAGGTGTAAGGAATGCTCCAGCACGCTGCTGCCAGGGTCATACAAGCCTGGGTCAGAGGCAGGCACTTTTGTCTGCACACAGCATCGTGGTAAACTGGCCATGAGTGGGAAGGCAGAGAGGAGGCCCAGTCCAGACCGACAGTCACCAGAGCTAAAAACCGAGACTGGGGCTGACAGCATGGGAGAGAAAGCCCTCCAGGCAGGAGCAGAGGTGGGGAAGGATGGTGGTGACTCCCAGCAGAGTGTGGCAGAGACTCCTACGGCTGCAGAAGGCCTTGCTGGCCCAGCAGAGAAAGACAGCACAGCCAGCAAAGCAGAGATGCCAACACCCCCTGCTCATGCTGGCAATGAGGCACCTGTCTCACAAACTCCCCCCAGGCCTCCAATCCCCAGCAAACCTGCAGAACTCACCCAGGACAAAGCCAGCTCAGTGGATGGACGGCTCAGAGACTCACGTCCCACCCCAGCCCCAAGGAAGGCCACTGATGCGTCTGCCCTCTCCCCTCCAACCTCCCACCCTGTCCCCCGGCCCAGGTCCACTCTGCAGGGCGAGGGCAGCGAGTGTGGGCCCAGCATGGTAAACGGTAAGAGGGCACTGTCATGGCAGGGGTTACCTTCCACATCCTCAGTGGCTGTAGGTTGGCGGAGTTCCCTTCCTTCTCTGCAGCCTGACACTCTTCTACCTCCAAATAAATCTTGGGCTCAGACATCAGGTCTTTGATTGCCAGCTATTGCCAGCCCTCCACACAGCAAGGAGAGCACTGCTAGTTTTCCTGCCTGTCTGCTCCTTCGTATTTCTCCAGAGCTCTCCAAAGACAGCAAGCCAGTGTGGAGGAAAGATGGTAGAGCTGGAGGAGTTTGCAGGTGTGGGAACAGAGGGCCATGTCAGTTCTCCAGGTGCAGCTCCCAGGGCAAAGTGGGGAGAAAAAGGCAAAGGGGGTGTTTGGGGTTAGCTGGTTGCATTGACTGTTGGAGAAATGCCATGAGGTGTTCAGTGAGTGAGAACAGCCACCTTCCTGTGGGAAGGTGTCTAAGAGGTGCCTCATGTTGATTTAACCTCTTTCTTCATGTCCTTTTGGTGTTGTGACAGTATGCTTCTGCGTCTTTCTAGGTCGGGTACCTGAACCCAGCCCCCCTGTCCCAAAACCTCGGGGGAGACCCTGCTCCTCTGATCGGTACGTCCCTTTGTTTGCAGATCACCTGAAAACTCCATTGCAAGGTGGGGCTATGGGGACAGCACAGCTGTGGTCTTCTCTCCCACCTCCATCATCCTCTTAGGAGGATGTAGGCTTTGACCAGGTTCCTTTTCTAATAGGTGCTAGTCCAGCATGGTCAGGCTGATAGTGTTCATCCGTGCCTCCCAGGACATTTGTCTCTAATTGTAAAGAGTTTGAGAGCTTCAGAAAGGTGTTTCTGTGGCACAGGTAGATTGCCAAATGCCTTCTGAAATGGCCCTGCTTGTGGGTGCTGAGAAGGGGACATTTTTCTGCCTTATGGAGAGTTTGTCCTGGGAAAGATGGGAAGACCAGCTATGTCCATGAAGTTCAGCCTTTACCACTGCTTAGCAGATGGAGGCTGTAGTATTCAGACACCAAAACACTGGGCCCAGCAGGCAAGTCAGGCAGGCTGTGTTTCCCTAAGGCCAATAGGTTTGCCCACAGAAAGTGAGACACTGTGGGGAAGCCTAGGGCCATCCTTGGAGGAGAAAGCTGCTTCTGCATGGTAGACATCCTGCTCCATCCTTCCTTTTCCCCCAAGGGCTAAGTCCCTCTCCAGTGCCTTGCCACCCCACCTTGTCTCTACCATCTTGACTTCCCTTTCTTTTTCTCTTCTGCCAGTGGTGGAGCTGCTGTAAGAGTCAAGGACCCACCATGGATGGCCTTAGTTCAAGCAGAGCCCAAGAAGAAGCCAGCTCCCCCTCCTCCCCCAGGCAACAGCAATGAGACTCCAAGTAGGACTTCAGAGGAGGAGGATGGAGAGGAGGTGGGGAAAGCCAGCAGTGAGCAGAGCAGGTCTGATATCACAGAGCCCAAACTGTACAACCCCTTTGAGGAAGAGGATGAGGAGGAAGTGGAAAGTGCTGACACCCAAAAGAGCACACCTGAGCAGGAGCAGAGTGAGACTGCTGCCAAACCTCTCCACCCATGGTATGGCATCACTCCTACCAGCAGTCCAAAGGCAAAGAAGCGGCCAGCTCCACGAGCCCCCAATGCTTCCCCGCTAGGTGAGCTTCCTCCTGCTCCTTTATCCCTCCTCTGCAGCCCCTGTACATCCCCTTGGAGGTTCCCCATTCCGAGGTGCCTTTGCATCACCCTGGCAGGCCAGGCCTTTATGCAGTGATGGTTACATTAGCTTGCTTTAGCCATGTCTTCTCTACTCACTGGAGAACAGCATTTGTAGCAAGATTTTACTCTCACCCTTGTCTCCAGTGTGTGCCATCCTCCCCTTCTGTCCTGGCTGTCCTTTCATTCCTCTCTGAGCTCTCCCTTTTCTTTGCAGTCCACCACCCCATCTCCAGGCTGTCACACTCTGAGCCATCATCCTCCATCCCATCTCCAGCCCTCAGCCTCGAGAGCATCAACTCTGAGAGTTCAGCCAAGGTGCTGGGAGACACCGATGAGGCCTCAGTGCCCAAAAGCTCCTCTGAGCCCTCTGTGCACATGCCAACAGCTGCCAAGACTTCCAGCACTGATGCACCGCTGGCCAGCGTCTCCTCCAGTGAAAGCCCTGCTGTCCCAGCCAGCCTCTCCACCAACTCCTCCTTCTCCTCCTCCAGCGAGCTGGCCAGCCTCAGTGGGAAAACACAGCCCAGCACCCAGCAGACCAGCAGGAGCATCTCCACTGGCAGCCTGAAGACCAGCCCCAGCCGGCTGCCCCCCAAGCCTCCAGCTGGGGCTAGCCCTACACCCATCCTCTTGGCTTCAGATGGGGGTGCTGGGAATCCCAAGACATCCTCCTCACCTAAACCACAACTGAAGGTGAGATGATGACCTTCTCCCCATCCAAATCACCAGGCTTTTCTTCCCCATCCATCACTCGGTCACAGGGGATCTGTGAGTCGAGGCTTGTCCCTTTGGTAGGCTTGATGTGCGACCCCCTGAAAGCAAGATTCAGGCCTGTGTTAAATGGTGGCTCTGCTTGTACTCTGCCTATCCCATGTGCTAAAGAATAGGCAGGATGTCATGTAGTCTGAGCAAATAGGAAGGGAACCATGAAGGAAAATATTTCAGCATGCTTGTGAGAGAGAGGTTGGGAAATTAATGTCAAACAGTAGCACAGCTATTTTTTTGACTAGGTGCTTGTGGAGATGAGTGTTGTGTTCCTCCTTTAGGAGGCTGTGGGGCAGGACAAACCCTAGCGCTGCCCTGTCTGCTCGTTCTCACCTGTTGGGATCCCTTCCCTTCCCAGGATGCTTATGTATCTGCTTTTGTCCGCCTTCTCCAGTCTTCCTGCAAAGAGAACCCCTTCAATCGGAAGCCATCACCTGCTGCCTCCCCCTCGGCAAAGAAACCTCCCAAGGGCTCCAAACCTGTGCGTCCTCCTGCACCAGGCCACGGCTTCCCACTGATCAAACGCAAGGTAAAAGGGCCCTTGGGAGCAAGGAGGGAAAAGCCGGCTCTGTGCTGTTCCCCAGGGCTATAGCAATTTGCAGGCACCCTGCTGATGCAACTGTGGGCAGGGATTGCAGCAGGTGGCTGTGGCTGGGGAGGAGGCTACACCTTGTTCATGAAAGCACCATGGTCTTCCTTTGCTCCAAAGTGGGGTGGGGATTTCAGATCCACACTTTCAATGGAATATTCTATTGTCCAACCTGCCCTTGTAAGTGTTGACCAACCTCTGCATTACCCCTGGAAACTGGAGTCTGTGGCAATGAAAGTGTCTGATTTATGGTTTGGCAGGTGCAGACAGATCAGTACATCCCTGAGGAAGACATCTATGGGGAGATGGATGCCATTGAGCATCAGCTGGATGAGCTGGAGCACCGTGGGGTAACCTTGGAAGAAAAACTGCGCAGTGCTGAGAATGGTGTGTGGGTTGGGCTGTCTGTGGGTGTGGGGCAGGACAGACCCTAGGGCTGCCCTCTCTTCAGCCAAGGAAATAGCAACAGTGACTTCCTCCCTGCTGATGCTGGGATTGGAAGAGGACAAGAGGCTATGCTGATCTCCAAGATGGGTCACAACCTTACCCTGAACACAGAGATGTCCCTAGAATGGAAACAGGTGGGAGAAGAGATAGGGTCTCTCTGGGCCTCAGAAACAGGCTGAGGTTGGGTTGGATCTAGCTCAGTGCCCCTCCCCTGGCTTGGCAAAGCCCAGCCTGTGGCAGGGTAATGGGATTCACCAGGGCTGGGAATGGCATTGAATTATCCCTTTGCTTGGCAGACAACCCTGAGGACAGCCTGCTTGTGGACTGGTTCAAACTCATCCATGAGAAGCACATGCTGGTGCGCCACGAGTCTGAGCTCATCTACATGTAAGTGTGTGCAGGTTTGTGGAGAGGCACTGACACTCTCTTCAGAGAACCCTTTCTCAGCCCTCCTGAAATGGTGCTTACAGGAGAGATCCTAACAGGGCCCCTTTGCCTATAAAAGAGAGGGAGTAAGGGCAAGCAAATCTGTCCAGATGCACTGAGAACTGACTCACAGCGTGTCAGCCTCTGCAGCATCTACTCCAGGAAGGCCTTGAGCAGCCAGTCCTTACTTGTCCTTGGCTTCCTGGCTATACAGGACAAGATCAGCATCTTGATGGTTCTTTCCAAGCTTACTCTGTTCTTTGGGATGATGTTCCATCTCTCTGGAGCCTTGCAGTACTTCCTAATATTTCCCCCTTCCTTTGCAGCTTCAAGCAGCAGAACCTGGAGCAGCGGCAGTCAGACGTGGAGTATGAGTTGCGGTGCCTCCTCAACAAGCCAGGTAAAGCACCACTCTGGGTATACTTACCCCTTTTTTCATAGAATCATAGAATATATTGAGTTGGAAGGGATCAAGGGACAAGGATCATTTTTCCCCTGGGCATCATCTCCCCTCTCTGTACATGAATCTCAGGTGAAGAGAGGCAGATCTGTAGGGATGCCAATGCAATCAGCTGTCTCTAGAGGCTCTGTCCCATCTCAATGTATGTCCCAGCCTTGTGCAGGGGCGTGCTCCTTTTGTCCCCATGGAATGCCACATGCAGGGCTATGTCCCCACAGTACTACTAGCCCAGCTGGCCTTGCAGCATGGCAGGGTTGAGGGAATTGCACTGGAGATCTCTGCCCTAATGCTCTGAATTTCAGTGCTCCTTCAGCCATGTAATTGCCTGTCATTCCCTGGGGTTTGGCTGGGTAGAGAAGGACTGGACCGATGAGGACCGAGGGAGGGAGAAGGTGCTGATGCAGGAGCTGGTGACCATCATTGAGCAGAGGAACGCCATTGTGAACTGCCTGGATGAGGACCGGCAAAGGTGAGTGAGGAATGGGGTGGACTGAGGGAGAACGGAAAAGCACAGCCTGTGACTCAGCACCACATGAGCACCTTGTGGGAGTATCCCAAAATGTCCATGTTGCTGATGTCTTTACTAGGCTTCCCAATCCTTGACTCCTTGAACACTTTGTGTGGGAAAGACAGGACAGCACGTGCAGTATGTGGGATTTATCCTGCTGGCTGCAGATGCTCACAAGACAGTGATGGATCTGCCCCTCTATGGCTTCTAAGTAGGAGGGTCTCTAGCATTAAACAATACAGCAGCTGTTTTCGGGGCTGAATTCCTGATCTCTTTCCCATTCTTTCTTTCAGAGAAGAGGAGGAGGATAAAATGTTGGAAGCCATGATTAAAAGGAAAGGTAAGAAAAAAATGAGAAGCTTTTTGGAGTGATGTTTTCACTGCTGACTCCAGTAAGGGGCAGCACAAGTCATTAGTGAAACTATGTGCAGGAGAGATTGAATCTATACTGTGTAGGCTGGGGAAACTTTGCTGTAGGGGCAGTAAAATTAGGGGCACAGTTGTGCTGCACAGCCCTGTTATCAGAGAAAGCGTGCATGCAGTGGAGAGCTTTGATTCATGGTTCTCACCCTTGCCCACTGTTGTGAGTGTGTTTGTACAACTATTGACATCTCAAAGTAACAACCTCCCTTTGCAACCCCAGAATTTCACAAGGAGACAGAGACCGAGAGCAAGAAGAAAGGCAGATTCAAGCCCATGAAGGTGCTTAAGCTGCTGAGCAACAAGCATGACTCCAAGAGCAAGTCACCCAAGGAG
The DNA here is from genome assembly GCA_013397095.1 of Sterrhoptilus dennistouni. Taxonomy (NCBI): domain Eukaryota; kingdom Metazoa; phylum Chordata; class Aves; order Passeriformes; family Zosteropidae; genus Sterrhoptilus; species Sterrhoptilus dennistouni. The sequence continues at coordinate 256,536 of VWZU01002872.1, read as the reverse complement.
AAAAGCTAGAACAGGGGAACACCAGCAGTGGGAGGGAACCCAAACTCACCTCTCCCTGGTCCTGGCTTGCCTCTCTTGCTCCCTCCCCAGGCACCAGAGCTGCTGCCCCAGGGAGATGCCAGCCCTCAGCCCAGAGTGGGTGAGAATGACCAAAGCCCTCCCCTTCCCTAGGCTGTGAGAGAGCATGACCATACCCTCCATGAGCCTTGTTAACAAGGCAGAGAGAAGATGCATTTGCTTTTCAGATATGTTACCCAATTGTGTGCTCTTGTCATTAACTGAGAAGAAGCCAAGGAGTTTTGTGTTGTTGGGAAAACTTGCACTAGCTGCACCCTGTCCCTTCTCCCGCTCTGTGACAGTTCCATGTGCCTCTGACTTCTGCCAGGAGGGGACTGGGCCTCCTTGACCCTCCCTGCCTGCCCACTCTTTTCCCTTTTCTATCCCCTTTTTAAATTCAGGAGAAAACTGACATTAGAATCAGGATCCTTTGGGTTTTACTGGCCTAAACTAAAAGGTTAAGAAAATACTCCTGCACCACAAGGCTCTAGAGCCATAGCCAAAAAAAACCAACTGGTGCCCTATTTATTTTGAGTCGTCCCCTCCCTCAAGCACCAGGGCTGGGTGGGCTCCATCCCAAGGCTGAGAGGACCCCAGGGGACAGTGTACAGCTGCTAGGATGTAGCTCACGTGCCCTACTCAGGAACCTCACTGCTGCTAAACACTGCTGACTCTGCTGCCTTTCTGGGGAGGGAAGGCCTTTTCCTTTTCCAGGCAAGGGCAGAAAAGCTCAAGATTGACTGAGTGCAGGCAAGGGGCACTAAGCTTGTGTCCCTGCTCACCAGTGCCACCCTTGAGCAGCAGGGGAGAGAGGTGTGGTCACAACTGACTTTTACCCAGCTTAACCTGTGTATACTTTAAAAGTGTGCAGATGTGGCTGGTTATTTTTTAAACCTTCTTTACTAGATGAATTCAAACCCATCATAAAACTTTAACCCCCTTATTTTATTTGTCATGTGTGTGCGTGTGTGTACATCAGAGGAGGGAATGGGACGGGGCAGTGTTCTTCCAACCATCCCTTCTTCCTTCCATTTTTGTTTCCTGCCTTCGCTTCCAAGATGAAGAATTATTTATTGAATTATTGGATCAGTCTGAATTAGAGTTTCATGCGTGTTTGGTTGGTCAGCTGTTCATCATGCCTTCTCATTAGAAAATTAGACATAAACAGCCCTGAGCCATCTGCTGCAGTCCCTTCTAAAAACCCAACAGGCTTTAGCCAAAATGCTCTCAGAGCAGTGCCTTGCAAGGTGGCTGATGTAGCATTCTGAAGAGGGATCCTCATTTCTCAAAACCAGAGGGACCCAAGCCCCTTCTCAATTCCAGCATGGGCCCCAGTGCTGGGAGCTGGCCAGCTCAGCTCTGTGCTGGTAATGCCATTTCACCCTTGCCATACCCAGCAGGCTGATGAGGAGCAGTGGTAGGGGAGATCCCCAAGCTCAGATCTTTTCTAAGGAGAACAAAAATGCTTTAGAGCCTGCTGTCACATCACTGTTGCCAAAGGGCCATTGGGATTGCTGAAGCCTGACACTCATTGGCCCTGTGCCCAGTCAAAGTTTGATTTGTAAATTATATTGTACTAACTCCATGACTTCCATTCACCTGAACAGAAATAAAAGAAACATTGGATTTAAAAAATGATTGTGGATTAGGTTTCTGATTCCTTTGTGCACTTGTGCTGTCCCAGGGCCAGGGCATGCTGCCTGGCTTTGGAAAGTGGTTGAGTATTACTAACAAGCAGAGGATGAGATCTTAAGGAAACCAGAAACTGGACGTTGTGCTGGGATTTGCACAGGAAAAGCAGGACATGCTTCACCCTGCTGGAGGACAGAGGTGCAGGTATTTAGGAGGTGACCAAACCTCCTGAGCCATTTCCATTTTCTGGGAATACAGTGGCTATTCTGCATACCATGCTTTCAGGAACCAAAAAATCACAGCAAGCCCACTGCAAAGAGCAGCAGGCATTGGGGTGAAATCCTGTCTGTGCTTGGCAAGCTGTGTTCCTGAGCTCCTGCCCAGTGGGCTGGCATCAGAGATTTGCTGATGCTGAAGGTCATAGCCACTGTGACCTGCAGCAATGCCAAGGGCTTGCACAAGGCTGTGCAGCTGCATTTCCTCCAGAGACATTCCTGGAGTCATGGAGCCAGGAGTGAGGTTACAGGTTTGGTGGCAGCATGTGTTACCATCATGCTGTCATGAGAAACCTCCACCTCTGGGTAGGTGGGAAGGAATGACATTTCTGTGGATGAATTGCTGTACTCTGAGGCTCTGCAGAGGCAAAAGAAGGTCTGCTTTGTCATGTTTTCGGAGCTGTTGCTATGTGTTTTCATGTCTTTAATATTATTGAGCATGAAGGAATCCAGTGTGTGGGAAGGATTTTACAACTTCTGTCACTGTTTATGTACAAATTGGTCCTGCCTTCTAGTTTCAGGCAACAGATGGTGCTGCCCCCTCTTTGGAAACAGACACAAACCATTCTCGGATGCTGAGAGTCTGGGAAGAATAGGTGGGAACAAGTTGCACTTGTGTTTTGCCCTTGATCTAGTCTTGGAGATTGGATTTGTTCGCAACAGGGAAAGCTTTTGTCATGTTGTTTCTCATTTCCTCACTTCTTTTCTTGTCAATGATCTCCATCTCATGCAGTTTCTGTAAAGTACAAAGGGGGAGAGCTGAGCAGGGAAAAAGCCAGCAGCTTTTTTTTTTTCTTCTTTTGCCAGTCTCAAGAACAAAAACTCTATTTCCCTGATTAAGTTACATGCAGAGATGGAAAGAAAGCTAAAAAAGCGTTATCCAACATTCCCCAAATTCACACCTGAGTTGTGCCATGAAGAGAAGCAGCTCTTTGCCCCCTTCCCTGCTCAGATATCAGAGAAGAATATGCTTTATGATCTCTGACACATGGGGTTCCTTTCATGCGATGTTCAGCCCAGGTCCCTGCATACCTGTGAGATTTCAGTGAGGACAATCCCTTGATACTTCTTGCCCTGTCCTAGAGCTTCCATCTCTGCCAGGAATTCCCTCCTCTCTTGAATTTCATTCATCACTGGTGGACAAGAGAAAGAACTTTGGGAACAGCACGCAGCCAAAAGGCAAGAAAACATGTTTCTGTCTAGATCTGAACACCCAATTTCCTAGTTCAGCTTCAACAGCAGTCTCATCAAGGCACGGTGATACCTGCTGTAACACTCGCCTTGCTCAACATGTCATGACAATACCTCAGTAGTCCCTTGCATAATGGGAAATGCCCCCTCTGCCCAACTTCTAACCACTCCCTGACTTCCAGGAACAGTAGTTTTCTAGTTTCTTTATGTTGAAAATTCTCTTTTGCTTGTGGGCAATTTAACCATTCTATGGATGGAGACAGAACCTGCTGCTGAGGTTAATTAGTTGACATGCATTGCCCAGTGACTGCAACCATCCGAGACCATCAGCTGCTGCTTTGTAGCACAGACCTGTAGCCAGCTGATCCAAATTCTGTCACAGATGTGTCAAGGACAACATTCAGCTTGTGACAAGCGTTGGAGGCTACCAAGCATCTGTGAAAGCATTGCACAGCTGCAGTGGCTCCCTGCAGTGGGGACCAAAACATCCCCTCTGTACACATTATTCTAGCATTGCCCATCTTTGTGCTGCCCTGGCTGGCAAAAGGCTGGCAGGGCTGTACACACACATTGAAGATTCAAGCATAGAGAGGTATTAAAGCAGTGTTTTGTTATCCCAGTATACTCTGCAGAACAAAGTCTTTCACTGCTTCAAATTCTACTTGATATTGAAGCTTTGCTAGTATAACTGCAGTTATATATACACTGCAGTATAACAGCAGCATAACTGCTGCGATCCTGGAGTGGAATGGCCCAAACTGTGGTCAGGCCGTTAAGTGACCTGGTCTATGTTGAGTCATGCTTGCTGGGAAAAGGACCAACAGTATACCTGAGCTTGAGTCCCAGGTATCCCTGCTCATCCCCAGGCTATTCCCCTGCCAGGGTGCATTTTGTGTGGGCAGCCCAGAGAGCTATCTGCCAGCAAACCTCAGCAGTATAAACTCTGTGAGGACGGCTGGATCAGAGTGTTGCAGCAGCAAGACCTTTCTCTTGGAAACTGGGCTTTGTGGCTCCCCCTGTAATGGCAGTTTACAGCCTGCCACCTCAGCCCTAGGGGAGACCTGGCTTCCCAGGCTTCCTGCCTGCCTCCCTTCTGGGGACATGAAGACGTACATTCTTCAAACCGATCAGGCTCAGCTATCTCCTCTTCCTTTTTCTGAACTAACACCTGCTCCACCTCGTCCTCCACCTCATCCTTCCCTGTTGCTAGGATGTTTTGAAGTCTTCTCTTCTCCTTTTCTAAATCTCCTGTAAATGCCAAAGAAAAAAACCCCATTATTATCAGGATGTCTCCTCATGGAGAAGCCTGACCACACTGCTTACCTGCTAACTATGCCAGAGGAAGTGTTTCATTAATGTCAGTCCATCCCTGCACTGTGTGCAAGCACCACATGGGTGTACAGAGCCCACCAAACCAACATCAGAGGTGTGGTTCACATTTATGTGCTAGAAAATCACGTACTGCTCCATTCTTATTCAAGGACTGTTCAGGTCCCTATCACCTGTCACACCCCCAGCTGGCAGGCAAAAGTCAGTGAGCACTTACAGCAGATGTTCCCTCAGAGATCCATTTCTGAAGCATCTTTGAAGACTGAGAGTGTGAAGATGTGGAGCAATTCAGAAACACTGTCACTGCTGAGATTGAGGCAGGGGATGGACAGAAGGGAAAGAGAGGCTCCAGGCATCACCATGTATTTATTAGCAATGTTTGCTGACTTACGTGTGGGCTGTGGCTTGAATTTCTCTCGGGTGTAGGCATCTCCGGCCTGGCATACCTTGGCAGGTCGGAGAAGTGGTCTAGCTGGAAGCCTCTGTGGCTGACAGGCTGCTGGGTAGGAAACAAGCACTGGCTGTTTGCTGGATGGGGGGAATCTCTGAAGGGGCAGGGCATCTCCTCCTGGGGGATGAACCAAAAATAACAGCAAATCAGGCAGAGGGGACTCTGGATGGACGGCTCTGGGCCATTGCCAACAGATCTACCTGTTGATCCATCGTCTCATCACAAAGACCCCACTGCCCCAGATGTCTCACCCTGGTCACCGGGCATGACAGACCGCGGTTCAGGTCACACCGTTGTGCCTTGTTTCCTGGCTGACCCGTGGGGACAGCTTGCCCCGTTTGTCCCCGTGTGCCAGCAGCTGCTGTGCTGCTGTTTTAAAGCACTTGCCCATCCGAGCAGGCTGTGTGCGAATGCTCCCATCTCAAGCCGAGATGCAAAAGCTCCCCACCACGGCACAGCAGCGAGCAGGAGAGCCAGAGGGCCTCACTCACGTTTCACATAGTCCATCAGGTATCGCTTCTGGGACTGCGTCACCTGCAACTCCTCCATCATAGCTGAAAAACACGTGTCCATAAGAGGCAGCCGAGACGGCCCTGGGCTCACCCCCCTCACAACCCAACCCGAAGGGGAAGATGCGGGTTTGGGAGATTCCAGCCGAGTCGGCGACACCAGCGAGGGGCCCGCCCTGTTGCCGGCCCGCGGTGAGACGTTCTACTTCGGGGCGAGGTACGGTGCGTGGGACCCCGGCGCCCGGAGCACCTGGGCCCGGCCCCGGCCCGCTCCACCGTTACCTCTCACTAGCTCTCGAGTGCCTGTGCTGTACCGAGCCGGCCTGGCCGCCGCCGAGCCCCCGCCGCGGCCAGCGGTCCCCG
>VWZU01002872.1:221163-250256 GCA_013397095.1 Sterrhoptilus dennistouni | reverse complement strand
GGGAGGCCTCAGTGGCTCCCCCCACACCTCAGGGCGTCTGTGGTGGGTGCGGCTGAGCAGCGGCGCGGGTCTGTTTCCAACAGGAGGGACAGGAGAATGTGGAGATTTTGCCCTCGGGAGAGCGGCAGCAGGCAAACCAGAAGCGGATCACGACCCCCTACATGACCAAGTACGAGCGAGCCAGAGTCCTGGGCACTCGTGCTCTCCAGATAGCGTGAGTACTGCCCACAGTGTCCCCAGCATTGCCGCAGCTGCCCCTCCCTTTACACTGATAAGTGTTGTCTTCTTCCCTTAAAAATTCCCAGATCTTCTGAATCCTTTGCGTGACTGCTGAGCTTGCATGTCACCCTCTGGTCAACAATGATGCACAGGACTATGGGGCTCTTAGTTGCACTTGAAGTCTCTGTCTTTCCTTGCCTGAAACTGTGTTACTTCTGCGTAAAGAGGGAGCATTTAGTAGCCACGATGAGTTTTCCTAGGTCACAGACAAAATTACTGGGGAATGGGACAAGACAGTTTCTGGTCCTTCCTAAGAGAGACAGCATGGAGTTGAATGTTCGTAACTGGTTTGTAAGAGGTGATGTTGGAGGGAGAGATGCTTCAAAACAGCTTCAGTTGATACCACCAGGCTGTAGGAATTGGGAGTGAAGAAACCAACCTGAAATCCTTTTTAAGTGCAGTTGCATTGTGGGAAGCTGTAAATTTTTTGAAGTATTTGCAATAATAAGGCCTTTGTTATAATAGACAATAACTTTTAGAACTTACTTTAAGTTCTGTCAAGTCCAGCTGCTCTTCATCCATTTGCCTTTTTGGACTTGTTTTAATAATAAATATTAAAAAGTGTTATGCTTTTTGAAAAACTGCCTTTTGAGCGAGATTGTTAGACAGTGGCAAGGATTTCATTTTGGTTATAGCCACCTTGAAAATGAGGTTTCTCTTGTGCATGTTTAGACCTGTTCTTTGCACAGCCTGTGAAGCTATTTTGTGCATGTCCTTTTAGTTGGTGAAAGGCAAAAAAAACGGGGGGAGATGAGATGGGTCTATGCCAGTCCTTTAATCCAAAGCACTCTGGCACCTGGTTCTGCTTCACCTGCATCTTCTGCCTTCAGTGCTGAACTCAGTCTAGCAGCAGCCCCCATAGCCTTACCCACACATAGTGTGAGCTTTCTCTGCCACTACTGTCCAGTGGATGGGTGTAGTCACAATCCTTTGCAAAATGATTAATTTTTTCTTCCAAGAGGTAAAATGCCCTGTAAATCCAGCCCCTCTCTTCCCCTGATGAAGAGCTGGAAGCCATGAGCAAGTCAGAATGTAAGAGATGTGTTGGACTTCGAGGAGGCCTGCTCATTTAACAGCAGTTCCACCCTTTTCATTGGATTCACTTTAGAACCATTCTTTTCCACATGTTTAAGTGCAGCAGAGGATGACTAGGAGAACATGGATTTGACCAGTCCTTGAGCATGAGCTGGTTAGAGCCCTAGGGATGGGACAAGAAGAACACTGAAGTAAAAGTTTTGTCTGTAACCATCTGGGGGTATTTTCTTCTTGAAGTGCACAACAGCAAATCAGTTTTGTGAGGATGCTGTCCCACTCTCCTACTTTATTGGCTATTCTAGAGGTGACACAGGTAGTAGTCAGGTGTTTAGTTCTTCCCTCTTCCCTCTCTGTGTTTTTGCTCAAGTGGTTGTTGATGTTCTTCCTAGGATGTGTGCCCCTGTAATGGTGGAGCTGGAAGGAGAGACGGACCCCTTGCTCATTGCCATGAAAGAACTCAAGTAAGTAACAGATTTTGTACTAATTTCCATAAAGCCAGCAGTCCTCTCCTCGTGTTAGCATTTAGCATCTTATTCTAAGACAACTTTGTCTTCCCTCAATAACAGTAAGCACTATAGTTGCCTTTTCCTTTTTTCACCTTGGAGTTTCTCCACAGCTACTCTCTCCCATCCTAGTTGCTCCTACAAATACTGATGGTTAGGAGTGCTCTAGATTGCTTCTGCTTCACAATCCCAATGTTCTTTTATTTCTATAATGGAATCCCAAGATCCTCATCTCTTGGGAATTGATTTAGTTCCCCAAACTGAATTGTTTCGAAGCAGCCATCTGAACAGACCTGTGTTCAAATGAAGTGCTGGCAAAAATTAAAATAAGAGTCAGGCTGGTGAGAATCTTTGTTTCCTGCACCCTTGTGTGCTTCGCTGCTTGCGCTTTCCCCCTGCTTACAGAAAGGTAAATAAATCCATTCTGACTGCAGCAGAGGCAGCTTTTGGATGACTACTTGCAGACTCACCTTTCCACAGCAGAGCTCCTTGCTGTCCCACAGTTTTCCTGCACCATTTAGGTCACATGCAGATATCCTTCAAGCAGCTGGACTCTGTTACTGATTAGGTCTCTGTCCTTGAATTAAATTATCCCCCTGCTTCCCCAGTTTCTCAGTGCACTGAAACTGCTCTTGCAGATTTTTTATCTGTTACAGCTCCCTTTGCTATTGCTAGAAGTTCCTTAGGTCATATTCCTGTCAGATTTCCAGGCTCAGGCTGAGTTGCTTCTGACCCCTGCCTGTGTGTGAGCTCCAGAAAGTAAATCAGGATGGTACAGGTGCCAAAATTCAGTTGTAATTTTTGGCATCAGTTACTTTACTACTGGAAAAACAACCTCCCTGAATGTAAAGGAGTTGAGTTACTTTTCAGGTCTGATACAGTTGAAACCTGATGCCTTGGCTAGATTCCAGACTGTCTGATTATGCTTTGCTGACTTAAATCTACTTTCATGAAGTTAAATTGTATTCAGCATTTTATTGCTCTCTAATCGGAAGCACTGTTAGCAGGTGCTGTGCTCCACCCCAGCTGTAACAGGTTTTGGTACCTGAATAGTCACTGTTTTATGTATCCTTCTTAAAATGTAACTGATGCTCTCAGGATGCAAATTCTCTGTAAATACTAGTTTTTCCTGGAAGTTCTCAGAATTCTGCCACCTTTTTAGTGGTCAAAAAAACTTTGACAAACAAAAAGTGGATTTATTCTTCGAGTCCCTTGATTTATATTTTCCCCCTATATCAGGGTTAGATGCTTGGTGTTGTCTCTTAGTAGGTTCAGACTGCAAGGCTCAATTCCTGCAGTAGCAACAGAGGTCTGAGAGGTCTTCGGTGTTTATAGTTTAAGAGTGCTGAGTGCTTTGCATCTACAAATGACACAAGGTTGTTGGGACTTTGCTATATAATATCAAATCACTGGTGCTGCACAACTCTCAGTTAAATCTGATGAGCTTATTGAAGCCACCAAGCACCTCACTTCCATCACCTACTGAAGTGATACAGTGGAGATTCTGACATTTCTGTTCATCTCTTTCTTCCCTTCAGAGCACGCAAGATCCCCATAATCATCCGTCGTTACCTTCCAGATGGGAGCTATGAAGACTGGGGTGTGGATGAGTTAATTATCACAGACTGATCAGATTCCAGCCATTGTTTTTGGTTTTGCATTTCTAGAGATGTTTGTAATTTTGATTAATGTTTATGTAAATAAATTCTAAATCTCCCTATTTTAAATTAAATATATTTGGGGTTTTTTTGCCCTCTGACTTTCATTTTAGTCCTGTATGTCTGAGAGGTTACTTTCTTAGCTGTCTCCACCAGTTTGGGTATTATTTTTTTCTCTGTGTGTCATGTACTATATTAGAATGATTAGGGAGCCAAATGCAATGCTGTTTTTTCAGCTTTCTTGCAGTGTTGAAGGCCTCATCTTTTAGCTAGACTAAATTCTGCAGTAACTCCCTCCTCTAGCCCTGCTCCTCCCTGGTTACAGAATTGATACCCAGTTAAACTCCTGCTATACAGAAATGCTCTGGCAGGCACTGTGGCTTCAGAAAGACTCCAGCCTTCCACCACTGTCCCTTCTTAAAATGGGAGTGCCAAGACACCTCCATTGCTTCCCCCTAGACAGTTGGGCCTTTGTGCCCTGAACAGGTTGCTGTGGAAACCCCCAATTTCCTCTTTGGCCAGTGCTGTCTGTTGGGCTTCTCAGGAGTATCGTAGAGCAGCTCTCATCAAGACACCTATTGTTTCCCAGCTCCCTTGCCGCTTATCAGAAGTGGGGATCCCCTTTCAGTGGCACTGCCCCAGCCGGAAGCACGGCTGCCACTCACGGTCCCACCAGCTCGACAGGTGTGGATTGCGCTTGCTCCTGGTGCAGCCAGGTTCTCTGACACACGGTGGAACTGAGGTCCTGAGGATGGGCCAGCCATCTCAGTTCAACATAACCTGGTGGTTCTTACGGTGGCACAACTGCAGCTAAATCCTAGAGTTCCTTTGATCTGTATTGTGGTGAAAGATCTGTCCCCTTCAGGTACCTGCCACTCTCACCTCTGATGTGCTGGGAGGTAGTGTGCTTGAGTCAAGAGTTGGGTAGATGCCTTACAATCTGCAGGGGCTTCCAGCCAGCTGCAGATTTTCATTAATTCACCTAGTTTTCGTTTCTTGATCTTTGTACTTCAAGGTTCTTTCTCTGCATGCAGAAGATCTGAGCTTGGGCAGAATACACCAAGGCTTTCTCAATTATCTTACTAAAAAGAGCTCTCAGATTTTGTTTTCTATTTTTAAAGAGAAAGAGGAAGACACGCCTCACCTATGGTTTCTGCCTTGTATTTTTCTTTGTTCTGGAAAAATATTTCTCACTAGTTTGTGTTAAAGCTTTTACTTACATATAAAGTGATCATTCTCCATGCTGTATGTGTGGTCAGTGCCTGCACGTGAGGATCCATGTCGCAAAGAGAGTTTATACCCACCTGCCTGGGAACTTGGCTCATGTAACCAGCCATAAATGTCATTCTCTTACTGCTTCCTGTAAAAGCACCAGTCTATCCTTCCTCTCATGGTATGCACAGGAGGGGCTGGTTTAGGAGATGATAATGCAAGAGCTGAATGGGTCCCTGGGTGAAATGACAGGTCAAAGGAGATGTGGAGATGTTTGCAGGTGCGTGGAGGGGGTTGACTGTGAAGAATGCAAATACTTCCTCATCCAGGCCATCTGCACCAAGAAAAGGTTAATTTGCAGCACTGTGGCCTTCAGCCTTCTCCCCCCACCCTCAATGGAATCCTTTAATCACATCGGTGCGGTGAAATTTCAGCCCTGAAATGGTGCCTTTGTGCAGTCGTTTTGGCGTCTGCCGTGGAGTGCGTGGTCGTTTTCTTGTCCTTTTTTTATTTTTTTTTTTAATGGCTTCTTTGTTCCCTACTGGACTCCCCTCCCCAGCCTTGCCTTGCATCTGTATCAGATACAATTAAAGGGATAGGGAAGGATGCTGGGCCAGCTCTTGCTAGGCTGCAGGAGGAATGGTTAACCCCTCTGTTACCAGTGGTTTTCTTAGTACTGTCTTGCTTGTAACAACCCTCCTGTATGAGAGGAGGCATCCCCTTCCACTGGAGAATGGTTGAGGTAGAGCCCACTCGCTTTCCTAATTTGCTTCTTGAAGAGCTGGAGAAGAGTACTTACGTGAGATTAAGAACTTTCTTTTCCCATTCTTCTGTTCATCCATACTGTGTCACTTTTCTTTCCCACCCCTGTGATCAACTTTCATACCTCTAATTCCACCATGGCTTCCCTTCCTCCCTACCTGTGCTCCTGACTTGCTGAGCAGTGCCCTTCTGGGTTCTTCCCATAGCCTGTGATTTTGGGCAGAGGTTTCTCCTCTCCATGAATAGTCAGTCCTATTTCGCATGAAACTCTTTAGCTGGCACCACTATTATTAAATTAATTAAGCAATCCTGCTGTGGATGCTCTTGGCCCTATACAGAACTTCATCCAAATACTGCTGTTGCTTTTTAAAAAGCTTTGAACATGTTCCACAGTTCCTAGATGTTCTGCTTACTCTACTCACCCATAAAGTATTTAGTGAACAGGAACTCACTACATCTTCTCACATGCACCAGCATTGAAACCCTTTGGAATCAAATTCTAATTGCTGGGAGTGTCTGTGGTAATTTGGCTCCTACTGTTCTGCCATTGGCCTTGAGAGATGTTCTTAAGCAGAGTGATACTTGCTACACATTTTTCTTTCCAGATGAGTTCAGATACCCTCCCAGGACCTGACTATATAAAGAATGTCTTCTTCAACAAGGAAGAAAGTGTATACATGTGTTCTGGAATATACTCTGTGTGTATGAGTGTTTATGTTTAGGTTCTTGCTTGTGGAAGGCAAGAGGATGGGGGGTTTTTACAGAGGTTTTACAGAGAAATTAATGGCTGCTTCCAAAATACGCTAATTTGTGTATGTGGAGAAGTTTTTCTTTTGAAGGTACATCACCTGCTACCTGGTCATGAAGAGCCAAGATGAGAAACCCCATACTTTTATCCTAGAGACCATTAACAATCACACTAAGAATTTTTTGGGTGAAGCATGTGCAAAATAGTACTCTTGATTGCATGTGCTGTATCTCAAATGAAGAACAGAAATCAGTGTTCATGCTTTACTCATGGAAGAAATGACTAGAGGTGAGATGTAAACAGAAGATGTAAACTCCATGAAGGAGTCTGGACAGCCAGTCAGAAATGCTCCTGTGTCCTCTTCCTGAGAGGCAGAGGAAGGCTGTGCACAGGATCTGTGTGGTGGTATGTATGACCCATCATATATTTACTGGGGGAAAAAACAGAGACTTGCAGGGAAGAGGTTGAAAAAACCCAGACATGTGAAAATGAAACTTTTAAGTTTATTATTCCATATGTTTAATGCAGAGTTAATGGTGCTAGGATGGCACAGAGACTGAGGAGAGGGAGGTGGGGGAGGAAGGTGCTACTTGCATAAATAAGGGGACAGGGCTGGAAGAGGTTACATGCATACAGTGAGCAAACATTCTACGTGATCTTTTCAGACACCACAAGGATAAGTCATCTGTAGCTAAGGGAGGTGGGAAGGGCATCTGACAGTCATATCAGCAGAGAGATACAGCAGCACCCATCACAGTCCACATTTGGTTAAAGTCTCTTTCTAGACTGGAATATGCACTGGAAAGTCCCATAGGATGTCTGCAATCAGCTGCCAGGAATCATCTTTTCCTGTGACAATTTTTGTGCTGGCTCACTCCCTGGCATGACAAACCACCCCAGTCCTGGAGGTGACAAAGGAGAAGCAGGCAGTCTGTCCTCAGATGTTGAGCTGAAAAAAGAGGTTGATCTCTAGGAGCTGGTTGCTTCCAATTTGAAGCCCAAAGGCAAAGAAGATTACTTTGCGCCTAAATAGACTTCTTTTCTTCCATCATCCACAATCAGGTCTGTATCTACCTTGCTAAAAGCCACAGGAGTATCTTTCCATCTATTTTCAGCACAGATGGGAGGGAGGTGTTGGCTGACTGAGAGACACGATGGATGAATGAGTTCAGCCTGGGTTTGGAGTGGGAGCTCAAAGAGTGGAATCAACTCGGGGCATTGGCAAGTGCATTGTAGCTTTCTTGGTGCCTCTTCATTTCATGCAGGCACCATCAGACATTGAAGAGCAAAGACCAAGTTTGCTCAGAGGTTGTTAGGGGTTCTGAACAGATTAGAAGAGACTGACAGACCAGAAATGCCAGACATAAATGGATGATACAGAGTAATTTTAAAAAAGGAGGATTCACCCATAGCACCATAATGATTCACTGGTCCTTCCCTGCCTCTCCTCCACCTTCATACATGAACATGCGTGTGTCCACAGGCTGTGATATGAGTAATGCTAAGACTGGCCATGCTGTTCCCAAATCCCATGTACTGTTCAGGCAAGCCTTCAACTCTCCATGCTGGGAAGAGTGTGAGATTAAACAGAGACAGGATGGAGGGAGGAGGTGGGAAGAAGAGCTAGGGTGTAGCTGTGGAAATTGGCAGGGAAGCAAGCATAGGTTGGTCTTCCAAGGGGTTCAAGATTCATGCATTTGTGAATCTTAAGCAGGACTGCTGCACAATGCTCATTGCAAGGAAGCTGGCCATGCCATCCTCACTACTGCTCCTCCCATGACACATCCACTGAGGCTGAGCAGCCACCCTACACCCGCAGCAGGTGACAAAGTGTTGGCCATTGTGGCCTGTTGGAAACATGTGCAAACTCCCCGGAGCAGTGTGGGAGGGGAAGGAAAGGACAGTCTCTCTCATCGTACAGTCCAGGGTGCACACAACAAAACCCACCATAGACCAGTCACTCCATATCTAGAATCCTCCTCAACTAGAAGGCTAATAAGGCATTGCAAGCCAGTAACGTGGCTTGTGTGAAATTGGTAAAGGGCAAAAGGACGATAAACCTTCCTCTAGGTGGGTGTGCCAGCGAGAGCTGGATCAAGATAGGCACTTCTGTATACTTGGTGGGTTCTGGTGGCTGGATGGCACTGAGTGACCTTGGAGTTTGGAGGCTCTACTGCCTGTGCTGATTCTTTGGAGCCTTTCCATCGCTGCTTCGATCACTGTTCCCCATTCCCTATGGTCTGGAGAGAGTTGTGTACACGGGCTGTTCCCAATGTGTGGGGCTATGGGACTGTGGCACAGAGGGTGCAGGGTCAGAGATGGCAGTGTAAAGGGGACGTTGGGAAGGTCCCATATAGGAGAAGGCAGAGTAGAGGCCAGAGGCTTGGGTGGAATGGCTGTAGTAGGGTCCTGAGGGCTGGTGGTCTGGGTAGTCAAACTGTGGCCTGGAGATGGAGGGGAAGGCTGAGCCGTAGTGGGGCAGACTCAGGGATGTGTAAGCAATCTGGGAGGTGGAGGGCTGGTCAGTGTAATGGCCTCCAGGGGTGGATCCCTCTGTTTTCACCTGGGCCTTTGAGTCCACCACCGATGAGGTGGCAGTGGACAAGGAGACTCCATGCTGCTTGGAGATCCAGGCAGAGTGTCCACTTGCCGCAGCCAGGGCACTCCCAAGGCCATAGCCAGCAGCGGCTGCTGCCGCATAGCCCCCAACGTGGCCTGGGTGGCTGGCATGTCCATTGGGTGGCAGGTACTGGTCGAATTCATTGACATCAAAGGTCTCCATGTTGGACATCACCTCATGGCTGATCTCCCCAATGTCCACATTGCCAAAGTCAATGTGTGGCTTTCCCCCTTCCCCCAGGGAACGCCCTTCTCGTTTGGAATCGGCTTTGCCTGCCTGCATCTCGGTCTTAGGGGTGGTAGGAGGTGTGGGGGGTCCATGGCTCTGACCTACGATGTGAAAAATATTTTGAGGAGGAAAAAGAGAGAAGAGGTGAGTTACAGTTTTATGACTGGCTCTATACACAACCCAGTTCTGTTCTTCCCGGTATGCCAGCAGCTGTCTAGCTGGAGGCTTTGGTGGAGGGAGAAAGAAATGGCCAAAACCAAATCTCTTTATATCATCTTGTGGAAAAAAAAGGGAAGGATGTGCAACAATACCTTCCCTGACTAGGGGAACACAAGTGTCTCTGAAACTCAGGCATGTCCCTGTACTGCTGACACCAGCAGTCTGCTGGGTCATTAGTAAGGTGTGAGCCCCATCACTAAGGCTTTCACCATGATGACTTGTCTTTTTTGAGCCTCTGACTTGGCCATAATCTGTCAAAAAATTCACTGAGACCCCAGACTCACCTGAGGAGTGTTCTGGATGACCGTCGGACATGGGTGACCCTTCGCCAGGATGCCTGTGATCCAGGTGGGCATTCTTGTAGTGGGCCTGGATGGCAGCAGCCCCACCTGCCTCCCCCTCTACCTGGCCTTCACTCTCACCCTGTGTAGCCTTGCCATTTTTCCGCCGGCGGGGTTGGTACTTGTAATCAGGATGGTCCTTCTTGTGCTGCATCCTCAGCCGCTCTGCCTCTTCAATAAAGGGCCGCTTGTCGCTTTCATTCAATAACCTGCAGGGACCAAGGTGGTAAAGAAGAGAAGAGGGAAAGCAGTGGGGCAGGTCCATCAGAGTAAAACACCTATGCTCAGTATTGTGGGACAGGGTGTGTAAATACAAATGCCAGGATGTTGCCCATGGAGGGTACTTCCCAGAACAATAGGAAGAACTTGGAGTGTTTCCATTGAGACAGCAATGCTTTCCTTCTTCTCCTTAGTCATTAAGCCCTGCCACTGGTTGGTGCCAGTGCTGGGTCCCCATTCCCCACCTGTATGATACTTCTCACCTCAGTAAGTTCAACTTACCCTCTCTTCCATTACCAAAGTGTGAAGTGCAGCCTTTTGTAGCTGTGTCAGATGAGGTTGGACGAGCTGCCTTTAAAAACTTTGGGTAAATTAAGGGCACTTGCAATTGTCCTTTGGACAAAGATAGTGTATGACCTGTAGTGCTGCCTGTCCCATGTCTCTTGCTCTTCCCCAGACTGTATTTGTTCCAGGTTAACCTACCCCTTCTATAGACTCTGCTCCTAGTTTGAGGCTGTATGGAGCGCCAATCACAACAATTGATATTGCCTCATGTAAGTGACCTTTAGTCATCTTGCAATATTCTAAAAGGGAATTAAAGAAAATTTGGTAGGGGCAGAAACGGTGTATTCTACTATTCCTGAAGCACCTGCTCACCTCGGACATGGATAATACAAAAGGCTGAAGCATAAAGGACCAGCCTTCCTTGAACTTGGCCAAGCAGTTGTAAAAAATTTAGCTGCTATTTTGCTGGTTTTGTAGAAATAGATGAGCCTTGGTCTCTGGATGAAAGGCACTGCAGAAATGTAAGCTTCTTGTCTGTGTTCCTGCAGATCACAGGCTGCTCTAGTTAAGGCTCTCTGAGGAAATGGTGAAATGCACAGGCAGGATGCCTTAGAGCACTTGAAGATAAGATCAAACTTACTGCTCAAGCCTTTTGCAAGTATTTCAGCTGGAAGCACTTCAATTTCATGTTATGATTTTCCTCCTCATATTCTTGTGACTCAAGGTCATCCTACCTCCAACCAAAAACCAGTGCTCTCAGAAGGGACCAGTCTTCTCAAAACACCCATTACAAATGGCAGGGCTNTTAAGAAAATGTTGCAATGGCATTAGCATCCTTATACAAACAAGCAATGGCTCTGTTTTAAGTTCTCAGTTAACCGCGCCAAAAAAGGAAAAAAAAAAAAGAAAAAAAAAAAAAAAAAAGAAAAAAAAAGTTTAAGTTATGTCCCCACCTTTTTCTCCCCAGCAAAATACCTACATGGGGATGGGACTGTGACTGTGCCAGGACCTTAGCACCCCTGAAACCCTTAGCACTAAAATGTGACCAATTCTATTTACCTGCAGGCTCTGGGGAAGATATGAAAGCTTGAACTGACTTGAAAAACTGAAGATGAAGAAGAGGCACGGCTCAAGGAATACACAGGTAAATCTGATGAGTGATCAGATGGGTCACCAGCAAGTAATGGGTTGATCTTTAAACACCCCCTTCCCCACTACTCCTTTTGCATTCCCTTGGCTGGTAGATGGAAGGTGTGTGGCATGGTGCTGACCTGGGTTCACTCCAGTCAGCCTGAGCGGGTTGTGGCCATACACCACATTCCTCCACTGCCTTAATCCTGGAGATTAGGGCAACTGAGCCACCATGAATCCAACACCAGCTTTCCTGTCTCCCTCCCGCCACTGTATACCACATTCACAAGTCCCACAGGGCTCTAATTCCTCAGCCTGTGCTGCTCAGATGGCCCTCCAATGGTCAACCCTCATAGGCCTTGTGGACTGCAACCTTGCTGTGGCAAAACCTTCATCCTTGCGGAATGTGGGATATGGAGAATAGAGGCAAAACCCGCAAAGCTCAGCTTCCAAGATCTGTCTTGTGGATGCTGTGAAACAGAGCCATTGGAGGCTACACAGGTGTCAGATCCCTGCCCTCTGAGCAATTCTCAAGTGCCTCACCTCCTCTCTCCTTGACAGCAGCCCATGGGTAGTGCCACCAGCAGGACAGAGGCAAGTCCACTCCCCGCATCTTTGCCTTTTCTCCAAGGCTGCCCGCTCCCTCCTCCCTCCCACTGGGATCAGAATTCAAATCGGCTTTAGCAAAGTGAAACTGGTGCGAGCAGGCAAAGGCCAGGAGATTTGGGGGATTTGGATTTCATTTGCTTCCTGCCCTCCCCCTCCTGCCCCTCATGCTCTCCAGGCCATAATGCAAAGGAATCTCGCACGGGCAGAGAAGTTACGGATCACAGAGCAAAGCCTTTCATGGGGCTTATCCAAGCCCGACACCAAAGGCCTACCCCTGAGCTGAGGGGAGAGGGGCAAGCATCCAGCGCCGCACTCTGGGAGGAGAAAGAAGGACTAAAAACTTCCTGCTGCCTTCCCTTCTGCCGCCTGGCATTGCACCGCTCCGTGTGCCAGGTGCCTGGCTCAGCAGCCAAAGGCCTGACCCTGGCTAGGGCTTAGCTGCCAATGAGTCAGTGCAGTGAGGGGCTTGGGCACTGGGGCTGATGCAAGGCAAGGGCTGGCTGGGAGCAGAAAGCAGCCCTCCTACACATCTGTGGCCCTAGATTTTGTGGGCCTGGGTGTTGCCACTCATGCAAAGATCCCTCCAAGGGGCCCCTTGCTCCTCCCTACCAAGCCTTCCTCCCCTTCTTCCCATGCCTCCCTTGTTCTCAGTCCAGGAGGTGGTGCTGGCTGGCATTTTGGCTGGGAGTCATGCCGGCATTTTCAGCAGCCAGTCTCCATTTGAGAGCTGCTCCCTGTCCCACCCTGGGAAAGGAAAGCATTCAAGGACAGATTTCATGACCATCAAGCACAAAAACTCTGCCTTCTTTTTTAGTATGTCCCATTTGTAGTCTTCACCCATCACACACCCTAACTAGGTACAGACTGGGGAAGGTGGATGGGGCCATAAGTCGCCAGGCACCCTGTTTGCGGTCAGGCAGGTAATGTGGCCATCAGGGCATATCCTACAGCCCCTAGCAGTGAGGGCTGGTGCCTGTGGAGGACATGGCAATGCAAATTCTGGGCTTAAAAAACAGAAATCCTGGGCTGTTGCATCCTGTTTTGCAGGTGCCTCTCAACTTTTCCTAGCCTCTTCCATTCCCAGCCAGTGCCAGTTGCTGGGGATGTGCATGGTTTAATGGTGATCTTCAGGGAGTCCCTGTGGTCACCAGCCTTTGCCTCTAACCTACCCTTTATCTGTATAAGCTCAGAACAGCCAACATTTTCCAAAGCGTCAAGCTGTGGCAGTAGGGTTTCGATGACCACGTTTGCAAGGGCACTCATCAAAAGTTTGAGCCTAAGCCATCCAGAAAAAATTCCTGTCTGCTTGCAGCTGTACCCATGTGTAGGAGCTATACCTGCGGGACAGTGTAGATAAGGCAGTGGGAACCTCAGCAGAGGAAGTCCAGCCATACCATGGCTGGAAGACAAGGCTTTGGGCTACTATCCTGGTAAACTTTGGGCCACCTCCCCTGGAATTTTGTGGTTGGTATTTCCCCCCAGCCTCACAGAAAGACACATGCATGTGGCCAGACACTGACTGTACCCATAGCCCAGCTTGCTGTGTTGTGTGATATCCGTAGGGGCTGTCACAGCTTGGAGAACTTCAGCATGCACTAGGAGAGGAGACACTCAAGAGAAGCACCCAGGTGGCAAACTCAGCAGCTTACAACAACCCCAGGCCTGACCCCACAAGCTTCTCATCTGAGCCATGCTTTCTGGCTGTATTGTGCCCTAAGAAACATACGGGCACCTTGACCACTGGCCGGCGGCAGTGTCCTGTGGCTCTGAGTCCCATGTGGCCAGCAGTGGGAGCCTGTCCTGAGAGCACGGAGCATTTGGATGCATGACTGTGGCCACAGGCCGGGGGCTATGTCTCTCTGTGCTCTGAATGCAATACTTGTGGAGGTTTCACTGCTCTGCTATATTTTCAAGGAAAATGTAGTGCCTGGAAGGAGACACCATCTGGTCTAAAATCTGGCAAAATTTTGCAGTAAAGAAATGATATTTTGAAATCAACATATTGGGAACAAAAAGAATGGGTCCCCCCACACACCCCCTCTTTTCAAAACAGCTTCACAGTCCAGAGGCTGGCAGCAGAGTCCTAGGTGAAAGCAAGTGCTATGGTAAAGGGAAGGCAGAGGGGATCCAAACTGGAAAGAAGATCAGATGAGATATTCATAATCAATGCTCTGCTTTTGACTTCCCAAAGAAATCCCTTTCCTGGGGTCACATTAGACACTCAGGAGTCAGAACAAACAGGCTGACATAGCAGAGGGAGAATCTAATGCCAAGGAGTTTGTTCCTTGTGAGCTAGACAGTTTGAAGCCAGGAATGAACAGCTGCTCTAGAGAGTGTGTTTTGAAGCTTCTGCTTCAAAAAATGTGTTTTGCCTCACCCAAAACTGAGGCCTTCCTCTGTGAAATGCTATCAGGGTGTGAGAGAATGAGAGGGCTGTTTGCATGAGCTGTGGTTTGCGTTGGTTGGCATGAGGCAGGGGACTGTGCTGGGGACTTGTGTCAGAAAGTAACAGGTTCATGAGGTTATCAGCAGAGAGCGTCCGATGGGATGGACGCGACACAGCCAGCCTGACACATTTGGCTTTGGCACAATGGCTCTCTGCACACTCATGGGCTGGCTGCACTCAATGAGGGCAGCCTATGAATCTGCTGGAGGAAGGAGGGGAGGCTACACAAAGGACCCAGGATCTGCACAAAATGGAAATAGGTGCGCAAATTGGTGGTGCCAAAGGACAAGTGTATGTGTGCTAGTGAGAAGGGAGGGCACCTCTCTGGGTGCAAAGGAAGATGGGGTTTGTTTGAGCCAGCATATTCCAAGAGAACCTGCTAAGGCTGGGACTGTTGCAGGTCTCTTCCTCTCTGCTAAGCCTCAGGCTCTATTTCTACCCATGTCTCTCCTTTTCCATCTCACTGCACCTGCATGGCCTGCCAAAACTGGGACCGTCCTGGGAAGATGGGTGTTGGGCTCTGACTGCCTGTCTCCTTTCTCCTGACCTTCCTCCTCAGCTGTAAATTGGTTTCCCTCTTGCTTTGTGGCACCCCCTGGAAAAGAAATCCTGTTAGTGCTGGGATCTGAGTTCAGACAGGCTTGAGGCAGCCACCTGTGACTTAGTTCTTAAGTCTCAAGCTCAGCCAGTTTACTGCTAGTGCACAACTGAGCCCAACAGGGAGGGTGAGCCAAGAAAACAAGATCTCCCCAGGGAGTCAGGCGGGGAGGACCAGAATGAGTGTGTCCACATCAGGAACAATAGGGAAACTTAGTATGAAGCACATGGAAAGGGCTGCTGCCCAGGATGGAGGTGAGCTTTGCTGAGGAAGCCTTCTCTGCATCCAACCATCTCTCTTGCTCCAGTCAACATCTGTGCCTCCTGTGATAAGGCCCACCGTACAGAAGTCCCCTCAAGGGACAGCCCTTCCATTCTGCTGAGTCTCCATCCTTCCACATGACCACATAGTCCTACAGAGGACACCTCCAGACCTCAGCCCCCACACCCCACATTCCACTGCTCTCTCTTACCTCCAGAGCTTCCCCAAGGTTTTACTGAGCTCAGCGTTGTGAAGGTGGGGGTACTGGTCAGCCAGTTTCCTCCGGGCAGCCTGTGCCCAAACCATGAAGGCATTCATGGGCCGCTTGACATGGGGTTTGCTCTTGTTACTTCCATTGACCCGGACGGGCATGGGAACAAGGGTCCAGTCATAACCGCTCAGCACCTGGCTGACTGCCTCACGGATGCACACCGGGAACTTGTCATCATCAGCCTCTGAGTCTTGCTGTTCCTTCTTGACCTTCCCCATCTCCCCATTCCCAGAGCTAGTGAGGTGCGGAGAGTTGTCTGATGCCATGGAGGGTCCTGGGGAGAGGCAGTGATGGTCTTCAGAGCCCACTGGGCTCATCTCCACCTCCGAAAGGTCTTGGTCGTCAGCCATCGTTGCTCTCAAGCCTTCCCTCTTCCTTCTCACTGGGGAGGGAAGGGAGGAAGACAAAAAAAAAAGGAAAGAAAGGAAAAGAGGGGGGAAAGAGAGAAAAGGAGGACCAACTGCCGAATCTGAAAGGGGCTCCAAGGTCTCTGAAGAACTAACCACGAGACAGGGGCTGCTCAATTAAAGCTCAA
This sequence comes from Sterrhoptilus dennistouni, assembly GCA_013397095.1. Taxonomy (NCBI): domain Eukaryota; kingdom Metazoa; phylum Chordata; class Aves; order Passeriformes; family Zosteropidae; genus Sterrhoptilus; species Sterrhoptilus dennistouni. Next base: position 234,296 of record VWZU01002872.1, on the reverse strand, counting down.
GCAACGCAATTGCTGTGCACACCACAGAACCCGTGATCAATGGGAGTGGAGATGGGTCGGGGCCCCTGATTAGTTGGGATATTGCTCCCTATCTCTGCAACCCTGTGGAGCTGACATGTATGGAAGGGCCTGCAGCAAGAGGGATAAGGAAGTATGGGGACCTGAAAGGAGAGACACATGTACCATTCTGCCTGGGCACAGCACCCCACAGAGGAGTGGAATGTGGAGGAGAGCCACCAGACTTGTGTGGGGAGTGCCCCTTTATTTCAAAGACATGCAGTGAAATGTCTAGGGGGAGGCACAGGAGGGGAAGCACTGGCACTGTATCTATAAGCCAGAAGGGACTGATATCCCAGGTGCCAGGGAATCTGAGCGGGTGGCACCACCATGCCGGGAACCCCCCCAGGCCCAGGATCCATACCCAAGAGACCCTGATCCCAGCTGTGAGAAAGTGCTTCTGCAGGGATATCTCATCCCTCACTCTCCTCTCAAAGCTGATAAACCAAAGGCTTAAAATACATCTACACTTCATACACACACACAGTCTAGTATATATGTGTGTATGCATATGCATACTCACATTTATGTATCTATATCTATGTTTGTATATCTATATATATCCAGACAAAAACACAACCAAGTTTAGCTTTCAGACAAGCCATAGCTTTGGGTTGCCTGTCCCGCACACTCTGCCTTTCTCCTTCTGTCTGCAGTCACCTCTAAAAGTCCCTGCTGCTGTGCAGCAGTTCCCCCCTAAGAGAAAGAAATGCTCTAAAAATAAAGGCCTCTCTATCCTCCCCATCTAGAAATTTAAAAAAAAGTAGAAGAAGAAAGAAATTTAAAAAAAAGTGATGGAAAAGCATGCCTTTGGCTTAGCTGGAAAAAAAACAACAAACAGTGCATAGCAAGTGCTGCTGTACCTCTAGTTTCAGAGGGCAACACAGACTCTTGTTCAGGAAAATGAAAAAAGTAAGAGAAAGTAGAGTGAAAAAAGCGCGACTGAAAGTGTGCGCGCGTGCAAGCGAGCTCAGGTAGGAAAACTTACATTGCTGGCTGGTATGCTGGGCAAATCCTGCAAGGGCTGTGATTTGTATCCCAATAGCCCCCCTGTTCTCTCTCTCAGCCCCAGTGGTGTCGGGGCGCACAGCACGAGGAGGCTCTCAAGCAAGTGCCATTCCTGGAGGGAGGCTTGGTTTTTACTAATACCCCGGCTGGATGTCTCTAGCTGGCTTTGCTGCTTAGCACCGGGGGAGGGAAGGGCGGAAGGTGGAGCCAAGCACTCCTCAGAGCCAGAATACAGTCAGCCAGGGACAGCGGGGAGGGGACACAGGCAGCCCCCCACCCCACCTCAGCCACCAGTATTCCCTATTTTCCATGGTGCCAGCTTCTTCATGAGAATTGCTGGCATGGCTGCTCTCAGTGGCATGGCCACTCCAGAGATGGTGCTGAAGGGTTCAACCCTGGCAGTTTGGGGTGATGGGATGCTGGAAGGGGTGTCAGTGGTTTGGGAAGAAGAGTGTGTATCCTCAGGATGGGGGTCCCGTCCTTTTCCTTCCCTCTGATAGCATGGTTGCTCCTGAAGGGCCTAGTGCTCTCCATGCGCTAAATGAGTCCCTAGTCTTTGTCAGAGTCACATTAGGATTCCTTTATCTGAAACAAGTTGACCTGGGACCCTGGGGTCAAGACACTGTGAAAAGGGTATCATTCAGGCCTGCATCTGCAAGGTAGGGAAGGTGATGCAGGGGATCAGAAGTGTTCTGAGGGTGGAGAACATCAGATCCAGGGAAAATGCCATGCTGCTGAATAGTGGATACCAGTTTAAGCCTTAAGATTTTTGCACTCTAGGGATGGGCTCTGTGGGATCTTGCCAAGACAAGCAGGCTCTGCTTCCTCCAGCATGCTGAGCTGCTCCTAAAGGCAAACATGGTCTGACAAGGAAAGTAGGGCTTCCTGATGAGAAGGACTCCCACACTCACTCACCCTCATTCTTACTGCTTGTGCACTGGGACAAGTAATAGATCTCAGCTCTCAATGGTTTAGAATGTTCTCCCTCACTTAGATCTTCTGTTTTCCAGCTCACTTTTCTTCCCATGTGCCTCTGGTAGTTGGTTTCTTCAACTTCCTTTGCTAGTAGGGCTGGTATAGACCAACACCAACTCTGTAACCATGAGAAGTCACTCACAAAAATTCTGATGCCCTATGGTAGCAATGAGACAAACTGAACTCCTGCTCCAGCTCCCTGCTGGAGAGCCAATCTGAAGACACCTCAGTGCTAAGTCAGAAAATGCAAAGAGATTAATGCATATGACCCAGGAAAACAGCTTGAAAGGATTTCGAGAGCATTTTCAACTCTTATAGTAGATATTCACTCTCCAGAAGCTTTGTGTTAGAAACCACTGGCTGGCACCACAATGACTGTGAGGGAATCAATCCCAAGGATGGTACGGAGCACCTGAGCTAAAGCCCTCAGAGCAAACCTGTGAGGCTGGTTGCTGCCCCTGCAAACTGGCTGACAGCTTAGGGCCATTTCCCTGCATGTGTGGTGCTGTCTGGAGTAAATAAAGCTCTGAAACCATAGGGTGGCTGCAGGAAAAACCTCACTAAAGCCCAATGAGGAGCCTTTCCTGAAAGAGCTGGGAGGGCAAAATGGCTATATGCCATTGGGATCAAGCAGGCAGTTCTGCTTAAACAGGCTTCTTGCACCCCACAGAAAAAAATAACTGTCAAGGGATCGTCTCCTAATTTTCTCCTCTTCAGTATTACCTACTCTGGAAAAAAAGATGGGTTCAAATACTTTTCTTCACATGATGCCTTTTTCCCTTTGGAAGAGAAGAATGTGTCTTTTTGATGACAAGAAAACCCAATGGAGAGCCTCACAAAGCAGCATCGAGGCCCTGCTTCCTTGGCCAAAGCAGCAGCTGGTGAACCTCAAGTCTTGCCATTTGGGATGAGTTGTCTCGCCAACAGACACCCCAGTTGTAGTTGGCACAAGAAGAGGACTCACAACACAGAAGGGCAATTTGGCAGCTCACCCTCTGTCTGGCATGCAGATGACTAAAAGACAAGTGAGGCAAAGTCAGTTCTTACACAACTGTCTGTGGCCCACTGGATGCAGAGCCAGTGATACTGCAGAGCTCATGGCACCTTCCCCCAGCCAGTAAGGGTCATCCTCAACCTACAGGGGCCCTGCACAGGAGTGTGGGAGAACTGGCAGTTTTGTCTTCTGCCCCTCAAGAAGGCAGCCTCTGCTGAGAAACAGTACCCTGCTTGTTCCCCTGGCTGCAGCCAACCTCCAGCCTGGGGCAGGGATGGAGAATGACACAGAAAATGGCCTGAAAATGGTGTTTATTTGCTCTCCCTTCAGGTGGCTAGTTCCTGTGGATTCCACAGGAAAGAGGCAATGTGGCAGAGATTCAGTTTTCCTCTGGAGTGGGGATACAGGGTACAGGGCTTCAAATCGTAGGGAATGAGAGGCCAGGGGTCATCTAGTGCTTTGCTAGAGAGGATCCCCAGTCAGGAGACAAAAAAAAAAAAAAAAAAGAGATTCACAAGGCACTGAGTGAAATTTATACCCTGCTCAGTTCACACCACGAGTGCAACAGGTAAACTCTGCAGGGAGAACAACTCCCAGCTTGGCAAGAAAGGCATCAGATCCAGAAGGGATTTCAGTAACCACCAGGGCACTGGACCACTGTTTTTCCCACTGCTCACCATCCCTGTCAGAGCCTACTGCTACCAGCCACCAAAAGCCAAGTTCAGTTTGTGCCTTGCTGCAGAGCAATGAGTGGCTCAGCTGCAGAGAGGGATGTTCTCAAAGGAGTGTATACCAGCCACACAGTCTCTGCAATCTTGGTGTCTCCTCGCTATTTAAATGTTGAGGAAGGGCCTTTTTCCGTCCATTCTGCCTTTCTTCCGTCCTTTTATTTTGTCTCCTTTGGTCCTGCCTCCACTTTTTGAATTCTCTTTCATTTTGCAGTCTGTTTACCCCCTTTTTTAGGCCCCTCTCAGAGCACTGAGTGTTTGTATATCCTTGTCCAAGTCTCTTCTGTCCACATGTCCTGTGTCCATACCACTCCCAAGGATGACAGGAAAGACACCCTGCTCCAGGCTGGCTGTTCGGTGAACAAGGAGCATAATTGTAGTGGCACCTGCTTGGTAGGGTTTCAGCAAGAGGACCACGTTGGTGGGACACCTATTCCACCAAGGTGGGACCACGGAGGTTTCAGGGGAGGGGTTTTGCTAGATGACACCTATCCTCAGCACCTCTGGCAAGGGAGGAGTCAGAGGGGAGAGCCTGTCCACAGCAGAGGAGCAGCAGGATCCCCAGCTCAAGAGCCAGCTTTTGTCCCCTGCCCAACTCGGAGGCACAGCACTGGTATTGTCCCAGAGCTGCCTGGGAAAATGGGAGGGGTTCCCTGTGAAATCTTTCCATATGGTAAAACAGCGTCAGAGCTGAGGACCAAGGAGGGGACGATACAGACATTCGAAAAAATACACACCCCCCATCCAAACAATACCCACAGTGTGCTGAGGGAAAGGGAGACCCATGAATTGGGAGTTTGATAAGGATTTTCTCCTGCGCGCGTGCCTGCTCTCTCAACGGCCCCTTCAGTTTTCCCAACAACCCCCCTTCCTTCCTTTTCTGGCTTTCTTGTTTGGGCCTTAAACAGTGCACAGTCTTTGTTCAGGATACAGGTGAATGACAATCATGTGATTAACACACACTTGCACACACACACACACACACACATGCACGTAAAAAGCTTTTTAAGAGCATCCAGCTTGCTCCAGACCCAAAGACAAGAGAGGAAGCCCAGGCTAGGAGGAGCTGAGGCGGCGGCAGTGGCCAGGATGGGGGCAGCCACTGGGATGGATGAACAGGCACCACCTCCTCTTTGCAAAATCCCCTTCATGTGGAGATGGGCACGTGAGACAATGAGGGGCAAGGTCTGGGATTTGGGGGGTGAGAAGGGGGTCTTGCCTCTGCTGCCTTCTGGCCTGTGCCAGGCAGGTTGGTGGGGATTTGCTGTGGCTGTATCTTCCCTATGATGCTGTGGGAAGGACAGGGAATGGCCATACCAACACCAGGTTGGGGAGAGAAACTAGATTTCTCACACCAAAGCCAAACACCTGACTGGCCCTATCTCCAAAGTGGGATTTGAATCTTTGTCAGTATGAAGCTTGCTGCTGCTGCCTGACATGGCTGGTTGGCATGGCTTGGTGAAGAGTGGAGGGGGACAGCCCTCGTACTGGAAAGGAGGTCTGTCTCCCTGCCCACGAGAGAGAAAGAGGGAGGCAGAGGACCAGGCAACCCAGACGGTCATGGGAGGGTTGAAGATGTCTGGGACAGCTGACCCACATTGGAATTCCTGCTGTCCCAGTCAGAAATATACCAAATATACTCAGTGAGGACTGCATGTCCCTTTCAGTGTGAAAATGCCACTGGGCCTTATCACACCTCATTATCATGGCCATGGGATAGCTGGGAAGCTGATTAGTCAGTCCTGGGGGCAAGTGGAAGCTAGTGACCAGGTGACCGTTTGACCCCTCACAGAAGAAGTCATGAGAAAATTGGAAAAACTAAAAGGATTTCAAAGCGTTATTACCCTTTTTATTTGATGATTGCGTAAGTGTGATGCTCTGAGGAAAAACAGGGAGGAGTAAAGGGAAAGACCACTATAATGTCTAGAAAACCTGTGAGTCTGCAGATGGTCTGACTCATGAGATATCATGGGACATGACTAATGACAGCCTGAGAGAGATCAAGACCAGGTCGTACCCTTTGCTGGAGCACCCAAGCCCAGCCCCATCTCTACCACTTCCTCATGCCCTTCTCTCCAAATTCCTCTGCCATCCAATGTCATGACCAGGCTCCCTCAGATTGCGGGTCATTTTCAAGGCTTGTCCATGAGCAAGAGAAGCAGAGGGTCCATGAAGGCCACGTTCGTGTCACCCTCTTCAATTCTATGTCTGCCACAATCTCCAAAGAGCCCTTTGATTTGCACTGTGCCGTAGGCAGCCTCCCAACTGAGAGCTGGGCACAGAAGTCACTGCTGGGCTCTGATCATCATCAGCCCTCACTGTTCTTGGCTGAAGCTTCCACTGTTTGTCCTAGACCCTTCCAGCTGCCTCTGAGCTTTCAGTTGTGGGCATTGATGAACTGCTTTTTTGAGATGCAGCCTGAGGAGAAAGGAAGTGGTGTGGGTCAGTCAGGAAATGCAAAGAACTGCCTGCAGCCCTACCTGAGTTTTGGCAGCACCATACAGCATCCAAGTGGTTACTAGACAGCTGCAGGGACTCTACAGGAAATTTTGCCATGGGATATCAGGAGAAACACAAGGCAGACAGTGCCTGGAGTTGTTTACTGGTGGACTGGACTGTTTCACAACCCAGTGTCCTGTGCAGGCAGCTAAAGAAATGTCACAGTGCCTGCCCTCCTCCAGGATTGTCATTGCGCATTGGCACAAAGCCACGATGGTGCTGGTTGGTGCATAACTCTGCACTCCCATCAGCTTAGGAGGGGGTGGGAGTCCTTAGGAAGTTCCCTGGCGACTGGGATGTGGTTGCAGAGTCCCGCCTGGCTCCAGAACAGGAGTAAAACCTGCTCTCTCTCCAAGGGATGGTGTGGGATGCCACAGGTGAAGGATAACACAATGCTGCTGCCACTGGTGTATGGCCTTCATGTGGCCAAGCAGACTTTGCTCAGCTGCGTTTTTTGTTCTGAAGCAGTGGATTACAGTGCCACCTGCTTCAGAGAGGAGGTGTAGGGAAAACCTTGTGGAAATTAGGGAGGAGAAACATCTCTGAACATTGTAAAGACCCCAGGCAGCTCCTGGCCTGTCATCTTGGCCAGTCTAACGTTTCATGGGCATGGCAAGGACCTGTGATGGCTAAATGGAACAATATTCCTGCATTACTCAGGTCTGGGAAGATCAAAGAGGAATGGAGCAAGCATGTCTGTCTGCTACCTGCTTTGATAGATGGCACAGAGCCTGCCTGGCTGTTAACCCCTGCATCTCCTGCTGGAGAGGACAGCTGTACTTCCAAAAGGCTAACCCCAAAAAGCATTCACTGAAGGGGTAGAGCTGGGGGAGAAAGACCAGGTTGTCTGTTCTTGGATGAAGTCTGGCATATCCAGTGTTATGTAATGGAGGGAGCTGGATGCTCTTGGTCTGGACACCAGATGAGGGATGCCTAGAAGAGAAAATAAGGGAATTGTACAAGATTGAGCAGAAAAGGGGATCCTCCCAATGGGACCTGTGTCTGTAGCAGTGCTGAGTGACCCCAGTGTGGTCATTCTGTGGTGGTCAAGGTGGCTCCAGGGTGATCTTCCCCTCTGCTGGTCCCCTGGATGGAAGGAGACTCCTGGGGAGCCAAGGGAAGGGTTAAGTCAGGAAGGCTTCAGCAAGCTGCCTTGGCCCCTGTAATTCCTCCGGAGAGTAGGACTGGGAGAACAAGGAGCCCTTTCTGTTCACAGGAATTAATAGCAAAGAGTCATCTGGGGTGTCATTCAAGCCCTGATCAGCTCCCAGAGGAATGTGAGGGAGAATGAGTGAGGGAGCATGGCCTCAAGGCACCAGAGCTAGGGCAGGAGCAGTTTGGCTGGTAACCAGAGTTATCCGCCAGCATTTGGGCAGTGGAACCATCTTTCCTCTTCACCCCAGCATCCATGTCCCCTCTGCCCTGTGCAGGGGTTCACCCTGACACCCATATTCAAAGGGCTCCCAATCTTATCCCTTGTTACCTGTCCCTTCATCCCGGGGAGGGGTGAGACATCCTGGCCCACCAACACAGCCTCCCCTCTGCTGAGCCTGGAGGGGTGGGCCAGGCAACCAGGGGCCAGCACAGCCCTACTGCTCTCAAAGTGGATGTGAACTCCAGCAAGCATCCCCTTTCCAGGGCTGTCTCATCACTCCCAGGATGTGATGGCAATATTGTTGCCCTCCAAAGCAAGCTTGCACATGGAGAGGGTCTCCAGGGAACCCTCAAGTACAGCTGGGGATATGGGGCTGCACCTCAGGGTTCAAAGTTCAGTGCTGAAGCTTTTGCCACTACAATGGCTCACTCAAACTCACTAGTCACTGCAATTTCAGGAGAAAAATATCAGTCTAAGGAATTTGTTATGTTACTGTTTCACAGTATTGCTTCATGGCTACACAGGAAGGCTTGAAAATATTGCATGGTGACACTGCAGCTTTGCCTGTAACTACCTCTGGTGAGCCAAGGAGGAATTTTGGGTACGTCTCTACTTTTCTGAGAAGGAGGCCTTGGAGTGATCCATCCTCTTCCATGATGCCCTGCCTCCTCTCTGCCCAGCTGCATCATCGGCACCTCACGTGACAACACCTGGTAGCACAGGGTGACTTAAGGCTCTGATGATGCAATGTGGTCAACTCTGCCATGAGTAGTACAGAATCTTCAGGGCAGCCCTTCAGGTCTACTCTTGGTGTGTGCACAGCCACAGCATGGCCATGCAACCTGAGCTCACCAGCCTGGCAGCAAGTGTAGGTCAGGCAGACTGTGACCTGTGTGCTGTGCAAACAGTGCTGTGCTAGAGTCATGAGTTGCTTTTGATGGCCTAAAGATGTCTCACCAAAGCCTCTCCTCCTTCCCCCAGCACCAAGTCAGTGTAAAACCTGGCTTAAGCACCAGCCTGCATCTCAGCATCCTCTGGGAGATGCGCGGTGCCACTGGGGTTGACTCTGCCCACGCCCCACTCCCTGTGCCACCACCACTGCTACAGTGAGTGTGCCTTGTCATAGAGGGGTTAATAAATGATGTAAGAAAGGAGCCCTTTAATGAACAGTGACCTCTGGCCTTTCATAAATCACAGTGTTGGGCTGCAAGTACGCAGGGGGCACGAGGCGTTGAGGGGAGAGGATGGGAGGGGGTCCATGCAGCTGCGCCACGGAGTTGACATTGTTCCCACCATCACTAAAGTGCAACAAATCCCTCTATTGTGTTCCTGGTTTATCTGGTTCCTCTTGTTTATTAGCAGAGGTTGTTTGGCGCTGGCTCCAGCCCTGGGCGGGTGGAAAGAGTGTTGGCACGCACCAGAGAAGGGGAGGGAGGGAGTGAGGGGGATCAGGACTGGAGGATGAGAGCAGTTCATCAATGGCTGTATTGTCCCATCTTTTTTGTTGCTCCTGTAATGATATGTTCGAAAAAAGGGGATTAAAAAGAAAAAAAAANGGGGAGATGAGAGAGAGAGAGAAAGACAAACTGCACAGAAGGACTGGATAAGAATGGCTGGTCTGGGCCCACAGCGGATGCTGTTGCAGCTGGGGAGGATGGGTTGGGACAGAGCCGTGACGGGGCTGCTCTGTGCCTTTATGCTGCTTATTCACATCGGGAGTCGTGAGCCCCAGTGGCTCAGGCTGGACCCACCCGTGCCAACTCTATTCATAGCCAGCCGGGACCACGTGCACATGGCAGGGAGGATGGGGCAGCAAGAGTGAGGAGTTTGGGCTGGCGAGGAAGGGGGAGGAAGGCTAACCCTCATGTCCCTTGAGACTGAACCTGTCTTTGTACAGAAGAGGCAGCTGGGGGGCACAGCATCTTCTCAAAACACTGTCAGTGTCCTTCATCTTGCTTGGTTGTTGTCCCCCAACATACACGCCCATTATAAGAAGTAGTGGGGCTACTTCCCAAATTAGCAGAGATTTTCTTGCACCCAGACTTTGCTTATGCTTGCATTTTTTTCCCTGGAGCTACCTATGGGCACATGCCCATGAAGTGCTCCACTGGTTTTCATGGAGATCAGTGGGACAGTGCTCCCAGGGACTGATGGAAAATGATAACACTTTGTTCGCCACTTTGCTTAAAGGTAATTGCCAGCAGAGTAAAACTGCCATAGAGGCTTTGCTCATCATTGCTCTGCCTATTGTTACCAATGGACTGAAGGGATGCAAACATCCCTAAGAGGAGCACATCCCTCCTTAAACAGCCTCATTGAGATCAAAGTGAAATTTATCGATAGGAGAGTGAAATTCTGTCTGAGATGCATAAGGGCATTTTTAGTTCATTTCAGGCCACTGGTTGGTTTTATCCCAACCACACTGTCTGTTTCTGCTCCAGTGACTCCACTATTTCAGAGGTGTCAGGTAGGGCCATGTTGGTCTGAGCATGCATAGGAGCTCTATGGTGATTTTTAATTTTTATTTCAAATGGCATAACTCAGAGATTGAAACATTATTCTGAACTTTAAATAGCAAGTTTTATTTCATTGTTTTAGGGTCTTGTGACTGACCTCTCATCTTTCAGCCTGGGTCAAGTTTTAAATGCAAAATGCTGGCTTGAAACAAAATGTCAAAAATTCACTTTGAAAATGTCCATTCACAGCACTTCAGCATTTAGAAAAGAATAATTCAGGAAGATTGTCTTAAAACGAAACGTTCTGATATTTTAAAAATCCATCTCCCACACTCACTTTCCAGTCAAAAGTGCTTGTTGAATTATGTCTGAATTTGCAGCTCCATTCCCTTGAAGTCCCTTTTCTTAGCAAATTATTTACCAATAAATGATTCCCTAGTACCAATCATTCCCACCCAATGATGCCGCATCCTTGCCATAACTGGGAGGTCTCAGGGTCTCCACAAAGTGGTGGAACATTCTTGGATTCCTGGTTTCTTTGAGGTGATTTCCATCACCTTGGCATAAGTGATGACAGAACTCATGGCAGGCCTGCCAACAGTCTGTATCACCCACTCCCTGAAGGTCAGACATGAAGCTCAGCACTGGCACCACTGTAGTTCTGTGGCCATAAAAATTAAGGTTAAGTTAATGGAATGTGGTCACAGAAGTTTGTGTGGTGGCAGCTCAGGGTGTTTCTAGAGAGACAAATGAGGAGTGGCAGGGATGTGAAGGTCTGAGAGGAGGGAACAGAATAGATCCCCCTCATCACAGAGATATGTGTCAGTGCTCGCAGAAGAATCTCTTTTGCCTGAGTGGAAAATGAAGTGTGCCAAAGCCAAGAAGGATTGCTGACTTGATTAAAATTAAAACTAATTTTTTTTATCCTCCCTTCTCCCATGTAAACATAAAATAAGAGAGTGAATTTGCCATAAAGAAATGTGCAAGGTAGTGATGACAGGATTATACTAGCTGCCATCAGCTTCCCAACCCTTCATTTAAAGAGTAAATGAAGGGTTGGGAAGTTGAACTACTGAATTACTAAAGAGTAGTTCAGCTCCCCACCTCCTCTGCTCATCACACCTCTTCAAGAAAAGTTTGATGAGCTTCTCCACTACAGGAAATTCTCAAACTGGATTCTGGCTTCCCTCGGTCAGATCCTGCTCTGTATCCAGCAGTTACGTCCATACGCATTGTTAACTAAAGCATCTTCGTGAAAGCTCTGAAAAGAAAAAATGAATAGGCAAGATTCAAAGCACGAATAAGCAATTGTCCAAGCAACTGGACCTGAGGGAATGGGCAGAAACTGATGCACAGGATCTCCAACTGAATATGAGGAAGAATTTCTTTACTATGCAGGTGACCATGCCCTGGAACTGGCTGCCGAGGGAGGTTATGGAGTTTCCCTCACATTTCAGAACCGTCTGGACACAATTCTGTGCCACGTGCCCTGGGATGACCCTGCTTGAGCAGGGCGGTTTGTCCAGATGACCCACTGTGGTCCCTTCCAACCTGCCTCATTCTGTGATTCTGTGAATAATTCTCAGCAGCAGTCAATATCACTTCTTGTTCAGATAAATCATCCAAGTCCACTTGTCCTTCCTGTCCTACAGTCCAGTGAGAGGGGACTTTATAGGACTTCTGGATTACAAACCCAAAGAGTTACAGGGTTTTCCTTACAAACATTTGGTCACATGATGAATATAACAGCAACCTGGAAACAGAGTGTAGTTTTCTTGGACCAACTTGAACTGGTGGCAACATCAATCCTACACCTGAGCTGGACAGTCATGGGAATGTATTGAAGCCAAATCCCATGTGACATTCACATGTGTCTCTTTTCTCATGGGCAGTCTAAGCTTGGCTTAGCCTAAGGCTACCTCCCAGTCTCACCAGTCCTCACAGCAGGTGGCACTGGTGATTTTGAAGAAGTTAGTGTCTGCACAAAATAGGCCATGGCACTTGGCAGAAAGGACAGAGCACTGAGACCTGGATTGATGCAGGCAAGTGCACCCCTAAGTGTCCTCAAAGGCAAAGCCCAGCCCGAGCTGCTTCCTCTGCAGGCAGCATCTCGATCACTCCGCAGATGTCTCCAGGAGCATTCAGTCAGCAGTGGTGAGGACAAGTCAGGTTACCACAAGGCTGTGTCTGCAAAGTGCTGTAGTTTGCAGCAGGGACCACCTCTCTTTCCATGTCAGCAGGTAATGGAAGATAAAATAAATTATGTAAATTATACATGCGCATGAAGAGGATGTCTCATCCCAGACCATGTGGGAGACATTCCCTGGACTCTGAGGTCTCAGCTGTGCTCAGGGTAGGCCTGACTGCTTTCAGTGGTATCCCTTGGGGCAGGGACAGGACTGTGGCACTCACCATGAACTTCACAGTCCAAGCCATTGTCAGGAATCTTATCACTAGGTTTTGCTTCCCAAACTTCCCTGAAGTTTGGGAAGGAATCACTTTTCTGCCAGCAATGGTCTGGGAGTTTTTAAATGGGTATCAGCATTAAGCTGGAAAATCTTAACAAGCCCAGATCAATTTCCTAATCAAGAGGTACATCTGGGATGTTTAAAACCTATGTGCCACCTCTTGGGAAGAGCACAGGCCCTGCTCCTCATAAACAGTCAGACCCTGTGCACTTTGCTCAGGAGCAGGAGAGGAGTCACAGCCCCCCCCGGCACATGCGACACAGTGACTAGAGTACCATGGCACTGCCCGCGGAGCATCCCGGCCCAGATGGCACAGCTGAACCTGCCAGGTGGCAGGACTCCCCGGCACTGCCGGCTGCACCAGTGCCGGCTCCCACGCTGTCCACAGTATAGCTGTCTGTGTCCCCTCTTCTCCCTGCCCCCCAGGAGACATCGTGGTCCCCTGACCACCAACGTGGTCCCTCTATCAGGAGTCCCCTGACTCCCTGGTCAGCTCTATTTGAATGGTGGCATGAGAATTTTTCCCTCATTTGCACAATCATCTTGCCTTCCTCCCCCCCACCCCCCCAAGTC
>VWZU01002872.1:208167-219615 GCA_013397095.1 Sterrhoptilus dennistouni | reverse complement strand
AGGAGAGGAGAGGAGAGGGCTGAGAGTGCAGCCAGCAGAAGTGCACTGGCAGGAATGCATAATGCAAGAAAAAGTAAAGATCTTATGAACTGCAGACTCAGATCCAGAGTTTCTAAGGTAGGAAAGCCAGCTTAGAGGAAATGATAACTAGAGGAACATATGATGGAAGAAGGTATAATCAACAACAGCACTCAAGTGCTAGGACAATAGGACAGGTTGAGCCTCACCTGGCATAGCCCAATAAAGCCCTCAGTTCCTTCCTGGCTCTGAGTTCTTTGCATTCAGCAAGGTTGGTTGGCATATGCACCTAAGACCTCAGTAACAACAGTGTTGTGAATGCAGCCAAGGCTCAAAGACCTGCATTAACTGACAATGTAGTAGCATTTTTTGTTCACAGAACATCATCTGCTCTTAGCTGAGCTTTCAATGTTCTGAAACTCCTGCTTTGCTGTACTATTGTGAATGAGTTGTATGAGGCAGTAGTGGAGAACTTCGAGTTTTTTTAGTTTACAAACTCCAGAACTCTCTGTTCTGACCTTACAAGTAACTCCAGTAAGTGCCCATCAGGTATTAAAACCGTACTGCCAAGAAAAAGACAATTTCTGCCAGACTCACCGCAATAGTGAAAATCCCATTGAGCAATGGGTTTAATCATATTTAACATCCCTTCTAGGTAAATGTCCTTCAATCCCTTTAGGAGATTGAATTTGCAAATTCCCCTGGCAGGCTTGCAGGGGACACCACACAGCACAGGCAGGTTGAAAACCAACACCAAGTGCCAACACAAATACCCCAAAACCCTGGATGAGGTTAGTGGGAGCAAAATCCAACTCCAGCTTTTGAGGTTACTATCTCAGTAAGACAGAGAGAGAGAGATAGAAAGGAAAGAGAGCAAGAAGGTTAAAGAGTGGGGGAGGGCTGAGAGCCTGCAGACTTCTGTTGCCACATGATTTTCCTGGTTTTCAAACTGCTGCTCTAACAGGCATGCACGAGTCCCATGTGATGACTTATTTACGAAAGCACAGTTGTAAGGCTGTTTGCATCTCACATCCGCTTGGCAGCCCACCTGACCACGGGCTCCAGGGGCACCCACTGCATCCTCCCCATCTGCGCCATCAGGCCAGGGGGATGGGTGACCCATGATGGGAGGACACTGCTCCTGAGCTGGTGAGATGATGAAGCAGAGAGGAGAAACATCTTTCCACTGCTCTTCATACCCCTTTGCCTGGCACTGTGTTAGGAGGCTGCAGAGGAAGGGTGCTGTCCTTCCTGCACTGTTATGAGGAGAAGCTTTCTTTGAGATCTGTCTGTCTGTCTCACTTCTTTAGAGCACTCAGAAGCAAGCTCACAGTCAAACTGACACAGCATGTGCTGATATCCCATATTTATCTTCAAATAGGTACAGATTCTCTTTCATTGAGTGGAGCATTTTCTGGTACCATCAATCCAGTCTCCTTTCACCCAAAGATCCACTCAATTAAAGAGGAAAATTCCTTACAAATAATGTGGAGGAGGCTAAGGGAGAGAGTTCACAATGAATTAAAGATGGTTGTTCCTTTGGAAATGGATGATTTGGTATATTTTCAATTATTTTGTACAGAAAACCCCTAACTCCAGTAAAATTGTTCTTCTCAGTCAAAAAGAGGACCAAGACATGAGCAAGAGAGACACAATGTGTGAGGTGAGAGTTTTGAAGGCCAGCAATAGAACTTGAATTCACAGAGGCTGTGATGGGACAAGATTATGCTGGAGTAAGCCATATATTTTAGGGATGGTGTTTTCCTTACTCCATAGCATCCCTAGGAAAAACATCAATAGAAAAGTCATCACCTCATATGCTGCAAAAACTCCTCTGGTGATCTCTTCTGTTGGGAAAGACGGGACAGGAAAGACTTAAGAATATGACTGCATGGCAAGAAATACTGTAGATGTAAAACCTGAGTGAAATAGGAATGAAAGCCAGTTTCGAGATGTGTGCATGGCAGGCAGGAAGACGGTGATTAGCTGACAAAAAGACAAGAATGTTGCCTTTCCACCTTGGCAAAGACATCTGGGAACAAATGCATAAGAAAGAAGTCTATAGAGATTAGAAAGTAAAATTACATGGTAATGTAGTAGCTCTTATAGGTTGCATGCAAAGTTTGTAGGTTTTGTATCTCGCGCCGGTTGGTCAATGTGAATTAGAATATTCAACAGAAAAAAAGATATAATGTATTGTAACAAGAGGATCACTCTCTTCTCTCTTCTCCGCTCTTCTCCCCTCTTCTCCTCTCTTGTCTTGTCCTGGCTCTCCTACCTTTTGCCCTTACCTCTCTCCTCTGGCCCTCTCACCCTTCTTCCCCTACCTCTTTTGGCCCTTCTCCTCTCCTCTCTCTCACTTCACTTGCTCCTGCTTTCTCCCCACGTTTTTCCCCTGCTCCTACCCCGTTTTTACCCCTTAGCTCTCTTCTATCTCTCTCTCTCCCCATTCTCTCTTTAGGGCTTTGCTCCAGCCCAGGCTGGTGGCTGGAAGCAGAGCCCGCTTTACCCACGACCCTTGTAATAATAAAGCCACGTGTTTCTAGAGCATCTCAGGTGTGCAGAGTTCCTTGTCCCTGCCTTCCACGGAAAAAATTCCAACACTCTTCCAAAACCAAAGCTCTAATGAAGAAAGGATATCTGGCATTTTAAAACTTCAGTACGGTCAAGCCACCCAACATCATTCCTAGCTCCTCTTCCCGGACAACCAATCATTGTTTTAAATTGCCCAAGAGCCAAGACCGCTACCTTGCCACACAGATTACGTCTTCAGTGGCCATGCCTCTTTCCTTCACACTCAGTAAATTGCCTCCATGAAGGGTTAATTCAACCAGGGCCTTTTACTCCAAGTTGTTTTCCAAGTAGCTGAGAGAATAGGTCTCTTGTTACAAACATGGCTTCTGGGCATTTGGTGATGCTTTCCCTTTTCTCTCTCTCTGTACCACAAAAGAACCTTTTGTTCTCGTCTCTCTGTCTCATTTACTCTCCCCCACCCTGCTCTCGCCTCTTCCCTCCATTGGCTGCCAAGTCACTAAGGAATGGTAAAAAATGACCATATAGCTTGGTCATGGCAAATATTTCTTTACCTATTATCTGATAGCGACCTTGCGCATCTGTGTGAAAGCTCCTCTGCTTCCACTGGGCTTCTCTTAGAGATGGGGGAGAATGAGTCAGACACAGCATATAAGTTGAATCAGCCCAACATGCCAATGGAAATATCTTGTAAATCGAATCACAGTGCTTGTTTCAGGAAAATCAAACGATAGGGACCCACAACTGGCAGGAGTCGAGTGGCAGCTATCACGGGTCTAAATTTTTATGGGAACTTGGCATTTATTTAAAAAACACATGGGAGGCACAAAAAAAGATCTATTTTTTGCCTCCATATTTACTGATTCAGTTGGTTGCAAGCTGGAGCCGACACTCTCTGTTGGGTGGGTTGTAGCGTCACATTGTTTCCCTGCACTGTTGCTGTAAATCTTGTGCATGATCTCCCACCACAGAAAAGTTGTGGCAAATCCCCATGAACATCACATCTTCCCACACCCCATTGAAATTATACTTCAGGCATTCTCACAGGCAACCTTCCAGCTATAGTCTCCTTGTACATACTGCTTCACTGAGTCACCTTATATGTACACAGATATGTAAAAGATCACATGATGCCAAAGTCACTGCAACTTCTACAATGACCTTTCTGCAACAGAAACAATTCCTTAGCCAAATTCCCACCTCCCTTCCTTTCATAGCATTTGGGTATATACTTCACTGATACTGTGTTCTGCAACAAAATAAAATTTGTCAGTCTCACCTGATGCAAATCCATCTGCCTTTCTGCTCATCTTCTTCTCTACTGACCCCCTTTCACTCTCTGACCACCCTTTGTCCTGAGTCGATTTCAGTCCATATCATGCTTTAGATGAACATGGCATATGCTGCCTGTGTCCTTTTGCCAAGTTTTCTGCACTCTTCTCCCATTTAGTTCTTTAAGTATTTTGGAAGGTCCTTGAAATAATCATTAAATTTCAGCCTTAGCCACATCCCACACACACACATTCAAAGCTATGGATGTAAGGCATTATGCAGAGAATTTTTACTCCTGCAGAGAAGGGGAATGGATTATAGATAAAAAGGGCCATTATATTCCCATATTAGAAGGACTTCTTGTCTGGTGGCTTTTAACCAAGCTGGTTAAAACATCATGAAAATGATACAGTTTTTATATTCATATATCTCTGCCTACAATAATTTTTTGCTTAGTCAACCATACTGTTTTGAAGCAGCATGTAGGGCAGCTTTCACTGGAAAGCCTAAAACTCATCCAATATGTAACAACAAAGGAATATATAATCATCCTTTTTCCTGCCTCCTGGCTTGATAGCATCTAAATATTCATTCATCCAACAAAGACACAGAGATTCTTTCTGCAACCTCAGCTGTGCTCCACTGCTCCCACAGTAGCTCTATCGTAGAGGGTCCTCGCCAGGACACTGATCATCTCCATCACAAAAGACAGCCAAAGCACCCTGAGATGAAGAATTTTGCCCTTGTCAAAAAAGCAAGTCCATGGAAGATCCAGAAACTCATTAATTCAAATGGTGTGCATCTAACCTGCAAATTTAAACCTCCTCACAAAGCAGTGCCCCTGATGAAGCAATGCATTGCTGGATACTCTTGGAATTCTCCACAAAACAATGGTGAAAGTTTAAGGGAAAAGCTTTGCTTCTCCCTGCTTCAATTCTCCTTCACATGACTGGATGCCACACTCCTGATGCCAAGACTACTGTAATCAAAGGCATTACACTGTCTAGAGAGCCCTATCAGGGTCATCTTTGCACCCTGTGGAGACCAAGAGGTCAGCTCTTGGAGTCCCTTTGGAAAAAAGAATCTACCACCATCTCTTTCACAAATGAGAAGCCCAAGGATGGATTATGGATTCTTACTTAGATAATTTTGGATGAATAAAGAAAAGAGAGGAGGGATAGCTGGATGCCTAAATAAAGCCAATGAGATCACATGTTCTGCCTTTTTATCTGCTTTTCTCTTTCTGCTTTTGGACAACAAAGCTTCCTTTGATACAGAAGAAGAGGGGGGGTAGGGACGGTGGGGAGAGGGGGTGCCAGAGTCACCCCAATGGCCCCCGGTCACTTCTCCATGCTCCTTAATGTGATGTTCCCACTGACAGAGACAGACAAAAACAGTGATCTCATGATTCCAGAAATGATTCACGCAAACAACCCTGGGAGATCAGGGGTGAAGGGGACAGGAAAGAGGGATAAAGGATGAGTGAGGAAAAGCAGGAATGGGAGAGGAAACAGTAGGAGTGATAGGGAGAGTGAACATGGGAAGCAGGACCTTGTGAGACAACTGTGAATGGAGGTAGAAACTGAAGGTCAGACTCCAAAAGAGGATGTGTAACAGTGATAGTAGAGAAAATGAGAAGAAAGAGGAGTCTTGAGACCAAGGGTAATAGGACTGGTGGAAGAAGACTGGGTGTGAGATGTGACACCGTATGGCACGACTTGAGGGCAGGGCCAAGGATATGAGTTGACTGAGTTGTCTATATGTGGGAAAAGGGAGGCTGAGCTCAGAGACAGCATGATGGCAAGAGGAACAAGGGCTTGGTATGAGAATGAGAAAGGAGGCAGAATTAGAACCAGAAGAGTTAAGACTTGCTGAAACTTGCTTCTTCTGCATATTGCTACACAAAACCAAATCTGCCAAGAGAATAAAACTGGTCTCTCTCAATCCCAAACCCAACAGATGCCAGACAGCTTTATTACCTGAGGCATTCAGCCATGTCCAAAGGAGGCAGTGGTTAAGCAGTGGGGCTGAAAATAGTCAGCCTGGTTTGCACTATCGTTGGGCTGATCTTGCTGAAGGACAACTTCACTCCTGCACAGAGGAGCACTATCTGTGCATTATACCTCACCTGCCAGCAGCCATTCCATTTGGCCTTCTTCCTTTCCTTCCCTTCCCTCATGTGCTTTCATTAGTCCTTCCTTTCTCCCCTCCCTCCATCTTTCCTTGCCACCTTGCAACAGAGAGACAAGAGATCATCACAGCTGGCAGGAGAAATCCCTTCTTCTCCATCCTCCCAGGGGACTTGCCACCCCCCCACCAACTAACCAGTGAAACAGCCATGGCACAGCAGGAGACTTTTTAGCCCACAGGGCTCCTGATGGAACTGGGACAAATAGTGGGATGAAAGGCTGGGGAAACAACTAAAAGAAAAAGTGTCTCTCACAACAAGCTGCCATCTCCATGTCTCAGAGATCACCCCAACACTGGCCTGTCTCAGGGGCTCATCACATTTCCCCCCTCCTCTGTCTGCTCTGTGGCAGCTAATCAGTGACCCACTGACAGTCTCTGTCCATCACTCGTCTCTGCACACAATGGGGTAATTAAACCCTGACCCTGGGCTCCTTTTATCCATTTCCTCTGCACAGTCACTCCCTGAAATGGCAGAGGGGAGGGCCTGCTGTGGAGGCTTCTGCATCAGTCTCCCTCTCTAATGAAGATGTGAAGCACAGGAAGGACTCATTGAAAAGAAAGATGCTGAGGAGGCAGCCAAAGTGGTATTGAGCGGTACAAGGCTTCCTACATGATTCTGCTGAGCTCTGCTGACATACCTCCACCAGGCAAGGTTTTGTACACCTTCAATTCCTTATCATCACGGCCAGAGGCTGTCCAGCATCCTTCCCCGCCCAACATTCGTACAGAAAACCCACCACTCTGCATCTCTTCAGGGCAGTGCCAGGTGTGGTGCCCAGCTCAGATCAAGAAAAAAAAAAGCTTTCCAAAAGTCTCAATATATCCAGCCCTGGGCTTGCATACCCACAAGATCAACTGAAAATTTCTGCCCTCCCTGATGTGAACTCATTGCCTCCACCTGGACTAAGCCCAATGCCTCAGGCCTGACACAGGACTTTCCTTATTAAACACCTATAGAAGGGCAGAGGGAGGTCTCAGTGATGGAGTGAATCCCATGGAGCACAGTGGATGGACGCAGGAGCTGGCTGGGACAAGGTGATGTTTGCTCTCATTTGCACAGAAGGACCATGGAGGATACATGTGGTGACGGACAGGAGTCACAAAATGCCAGGAAGTGTTTTGTTTTGATTTGGTTTTTTTATTTTTTTTTATTTGTTTGTTTGGGTTTTTGTTTGTTTGTTCATTTGTTTTTGTTTGTTTGTTTTTGTTTTTGTTTTATTTTTTAAAACTTTTTTTCTCTTTCTGCTTTCTGGCACTCTGCAAAATTTATTACACAGATTGATAAACAGCCAGAAATGGTCCTGAGCAATCCAGACTCTGCTTCCTCCTCCTTACCCTGAGTGGGGAAGCTGCCTCCCTCCCACGCATGAGCAAGAAGGGCTGGGGCCACCCGGGGAAGGGCATGACGAGTAAAGCATTGCCCCCAAACAATTAAGCACTGTCCCAGGCACTGCACTTCCTTGTCCTGGGAACAAAAGAGTCACACACAAGAGACCTGACTGTGAAGTCTCCATCCACTTTCATCACTGACCCCCAAGGCAGTCAGGGCACAAGGTCAGCCCACTTAAACTCCAAACTTGGCCAGAAATAGAGCTGGGAAGTGGGCAAGAGTGGTCAACTGCAGGGGTCCCCAACCACTTGAGGGGTTCTTTGACTAAGCCATTTCATTTCATCAAAGACACATTTTTTTTCTGGAAGGAAAATGGAGAGCAGTGGGTGTGAAAGGAGTAAGAGGGAGGCAGGGTGTTCACCATGAATTATGACCACTCTCAACAACAGTCTTTTACATCGTAGAGGTGAGGAGAGGATGGGGTAATTGGGCATGTTAGACCCACGCATAATGAGGGCAAGTCTCTGCCTGTTTCCCACCCCTCATTCTGCTACTGCTCATGAGATGTGGTTCCACATATGCCCTGTCACTATTCTACTGTGGACCTCAACATCCCAAGGCCTCATCCCAAGGACCACAAGCTTTGACAGCACTTTGCCAGACCAGTAGTGCCTCTGGGCTGTGCAATAGTATGTAGTCATGCCCCTAGATTGAGAAGGCTGAAAGTTGCCTTACAAATAAAAAATAATCAGCCAAGCCAGACCTCATGCTTTCCGCCTGCAGGGTCTCAGAAAACCCATTAGGCTTTAAGTTGTCTTAAAGGTTTTTCAGGTTGCAAGTACTAATTTTGCAAGTAAAGCTTTCTCAGAGGTAACTGCTGCACCAGATTCCCCTGAAACCTATCTCCTATTTCTTCTCCTGGGAGAAGAAACATATTTGGTGCATGTGGAAATACAATGCATCTCCCACATTTCCCCCAGCTTCCCTCTGGATAAACCTTGGAGAATCCTAAATGCAGGAAATTTCAGAGGAAGGACAATGAAAACACCCACTGAAAGCAGTTCCCTCTTCCACCCCAACAGGGCCATGTCCCACCTGCCCCATATAGAGGCTGCTGCAAGTGTTTGCAGCACCCAGCAGAAGTGGTGTAAGGACAAGGCAGGCAGGTGGTGCAGTGATGGGCAGGGAGTACAATCCCCACACTTACTGAAAGTTCCCTCAAAAACAGACAACATGGCTCAAGGAACAGCAATCAAGGAGGCTGTTAGTCCAGAGTTAGTTGTGTTGACACTGAAAACAGTAGCAGAAAAGCAGCCAGAAACATGAGATTCAGCATAGCCCCAGTATACAGAAATACATCTGAGTGCCAAGAAGCTAACCAGTCATGCAACATGTGATCAGCTAGCAGACTCCTTATTACATGTGATGAAAGACAAGCAGAAGGGAGTTTTGACTCTCAGAGTTAAACTTTTCATGGACTGTGTACGTGGGTATAGAAAAATCTCTGTATGTGCAAACTAAGCTCTCTTGATTGAAGCCACCTTGGTAGACTGTAAACAGTGAGCTCAATATTCAAGAGAAAGCTGAATTTCAAAATTTTTATACAATTAATTAGACCTATTATTGAAAATGAACAGCTTCCTGGGATTTTTTTAAATGCTGGCTAACCTTACTTTTTTGGATTTTAGGTAACCATTTTCATCAGCAATTCATTATTTTTCCCCTTGAGAGGAGGCAATCAGCTGGATTTCTACTATTGAGACAGATGTGGCTTTAGTGCGCATCCAGATTCATTCTCCATCTCACACAGAGAGAATCCAATCAATCTTGGACACTTTGGGGCAGCTGTGCACAAAAGGCAGGGTTAGTCATCACACATGTACAAAGGCTGATGCTTTGGGGATGTACTGAAGGACATGCACGACATACACACTTCATTCGAGCAGCACAAAATAAGGCTCATCAGACCTATAGGTTTTGGTCTTGTCAGTGACAGCAGGTCTAGTTTTTCACCTCGGACGAGTTCTGCTTATTGTATTTCTTTTGAGTGGCAGGAGATGCCAGCAAAGGAAACATTCATTGTTTGTTCATCTCCCTTGCTGATCTAGTAGCAGAAGTGGACAGCAGGAGTAATGAGGTCCTGCAACTTCTTTTAACCAGTCCAATGCACAAAGCTCTGAGCAATCCCCTTGGGCGGCAGGCAAGTGATTCATGTTATGCAGGTGTTCTCTTACATGTGTGAAGAGCTTCTTTTCTCCCTTTGCAGTAAAATAGGAGAAATATCCACCTTTGCAAACCCGGAATCCAGCCCCTCTCCTGCAGCAGCAGTTCCGGACAGTGACCACACAGTAGCGCTCCACCCTTAGAAATGGAGCCCAGCCGGTGGCCCCGACTGGGTCAAGTCCACGGGCGACAGCGTGGGGCCAGTGCGGGACACGCGGCCCGCGCTGCACGGAGCAGTCCTGCCGGGGCGTGGGACGACAGCGGGCTCGAGTTTTGCCTGTATGACATCTGCTTAACCAGCTCTATTAGCTGTCAGCTTTGGGGAGGGTTCTGTGAGGTGACCTCTTTTTGTGTTGCAGGGTCTCTCTCAGGACCGCAACATCGTAGAATCTGTCCAGCTAAATTGTCACTGTCTCTAGGGATGGATATTCCACCACCTCTTTGGGCTGATGTAACAGTGCTTACCCACCCTCATAGTAATTTTTATTCCTTTTGTTGCACTGTAATTCCATGCTGCAACATGCAACCCCTTTCTCTTTTCTTTAGCTGTGCGAAAACCCTCAGAAGAGTCTGGCTCCGTCTTCTCTGTATCACCTGCAGCCACAGTCAAGCGCTGTTGCACTGCCGAGCCCCAGCAAACTCATCGTGCAGAGATGAAGGTCTGGCTCATCAATTCTGGCACTTCACTGATGTAAAACTCCTGTCAGTGGCCAGAGTCAGGATGTCAGTCTCTTTTCTTCAGAGAGCTCCCACCTGAAGGACTGCATTTCTCATTCAGCTGCCCCTCATAAATAAATCACATCTTAGACCCAGGACTTCAAAATAATTATTAGCAACACACTCTTGCCCTTGTAGTCCAGCATTGTGGGTGGCTTCAGTCAGTGTTTTGATGTATGCAGAAAAGAGGCTCACAGCACTGCATACCGCAAACATTAACCACCCTCTCAGTCAGCAAGAGAGGTCATTGCCATGGGCCAGTCCTTGTTCCTAGTCACGGAGGAGTTTTCAGTTCAAAGAGTACAATGATGGATTATTTATTTATTTATTTATTTATTTTAAATCTGCATCACCAAGTTGTGTTGGGCAGCCTGGTAGTTGCTCAGAAGCCAGGAGCAGTTGGAAAAAATGACACATAATGCAACAAGGCGACCACATTTCTTCGGGAAATCAAAGCATTCTCCCAGTGGTGGAGTGGTGGTGCTGTCATGATGGTGGAGTGGTGATGCTGTCATGATGGAGGCAGGAAAACAATTTGCATACCAGTGCAGTGGTTACTGCCCCCACGCACATCGCAGAGAAGAACTCGTGGAAGCCTGGCGATCCTGCCGCACACATGACAGTGCAGTGGGTTTGCACACAGCTGTGCTGACTGGTTTCCACATCCGCTGGCATCCGATGCTTCCTCGGGTCACTGCTGGCATGCCAGCAGTAGGGGTGATTATGCCAACCAATTTCACGGAATCACTGAATCAATTAGGTTGGAGAAGCCCTCTGAGATCATGGAGTCCAACCTGTGACTGAACACCACCATGTCAACCAGATCACGGCAGAGTGCCTCCCTGGGCAGTCCATTCCAAAGCCCCATCACCCTTTCCGTGAAGAAACTCCTAATGTCCAACCTAAAATCTCCCCTGGTGCAGCTGCAAGCTGCGTCCTCTTGGCCTGTCACTGGTTGCCTGGGAGAAGAGGCCAATGCCCACCTGGCTACAGCCTCCTTTCAGGGGGTGGTAGGGAGTGATCAGGTCAGGTCAGCCCTGAGCCTCCTCTTGTCCCGCCTAACCAAGCGCCGCTCCCTCAGTCCCCGTGGCAACGCGGCGGGCGCGGGGGGGCGGGGCTCGGCCGGGCGCTTCCGGGCGGCACCGGCGGTGACGTGAAGGACGGGG
>VWZU01002872.1:158360-208117 GCA_013397095.1 Sterrhoptilus dennistouni | reverse complement strand
CCCTCCCCGGGCGGGCATCGCCCGCAGCCTCTGCCCGGCCCCGCCTCGGGGCCTGCGGCGTGCTGAGCTGGCGGTGAAGTCCTGGTCCCTCAGGGTCGGCGGTGGTGGAGGCGACCCCCCTCACGGACCGTGCCTTGGGTGCTGCCGAAGGGTGGGCGGAGCCCAAACGTGCCAGCTAATTAATGTCCGAAATTAGATGGAAACGGGGTTTGTGCGTGGGGAAATAATGAGGCTTTCGTTGGAAAGCTTGAACACGGCCTGCCGAGACAGGTGGTGAACGTCAAAAAGTGACGTGACTTGCTGTGAGGTCAAGAACTTGGAGACGTGAAATGGATGTCGGGGATAAAGCTGAATATCTTTAGCAGCCGTAGCTGGGAAGGATGGAAGATGGGTCGAGCGTGGGAAGAAGCAGCTCCGGGAAGGGACCACGTTTTGTTCTGTGCTTTGAAAATGCTGCAGGTGTGTCAGTGTTGGAGTTGGAACATGCAGCATTCTAGCTCGAGGACTTTGTCCTGTCTCATGAGAGAGAGAATCAGGGACACTTGACTCATTTTTCATCTTTTGATATAAGAGCAGAGACCACAATGTGGCATTCCAAAAGAGAACCAAAGAGATTGATAAGAGTGACGGGTTGGTTCTCTGTGTTTTTCTATTGCAATAATTCATTTATTTGGTATATTCTGTTGTTTCTTCCCAGGGAGTTCAGAATAAGCAGGTTCAGACAAACGGACTCCACTGAACCAAAACAATGTTTGCAGATTTGGACTATGATATTGAGGAGGATAAGCTGTGAGTACTTCACTTGTCTTTTCTTGGGGTTTCTTAAAATAGAAGTAGGCTTTGCAGCCAAGATCTAATGAGAGTTGATAAATTTACCTGTGCCTGACACTGTGAGCTGAACATCAGATTTCCTGTTCAGTGCTGATTTCTTGCTCCCTGTGGAGACTGGGGATGAGGCATTGCTGTGCTGGTGAGCAAAGGAGAATGTTCGTGTTGCTCTGCAGTGACTGCCCTGCATTTAACATAGAGCACTTGATTTGCATCACATTTGTGTTGTGCAGGTTGTCCTCTCACTCCAACACTAAGTGCAGGTGAAACACTAAAAGCGTGAGAGTGTTTCTTCAGTGCCTAGCGGTGGATGAGGGTGTCTCTTCCACCTCTAATCCTTGCATGCAATCCCAAGAAAAAGATAGCATAGAGGGTCTCCCTGCTGGCCCATGCTGATAGACTCTGTGGCAGAGGTGAAAGAGTGATTTCAGATGTGCAGTCCCAATGATGTTTTCCATTTGTACTGACTCAGATACCAGAGTTGTTTCATAAGCAGGCAGCTCTGCCTATGTTCAGTTATTCCTTTCTCTTTGTAGGGGCATCCCCACTGTACCTGGGACAGTGACCCTGAAGAAGGACTCTCAGAACCTGATTGGGATCAGCATTGGAGGAGGAGCACAGTACTGCCCCTGTCTCTACATTGTCCAGGTGGCCACCTGGGGAGAAAAAATAAGCCATCTTTTTAAAATAGTGTTGTCCTGAGAGGTGGAAAGGGTGGAGAGAGAGTTGTTCATTTTTCTCAAAGTGGGGGATGATATCTCACTTTTTGATTAAAATAATTCATTACTGTAGTACCTAGTAGGTGTGGAAGAATTAAATTAAGACTTCTGGAATTACCCTTTTCCTTGGAGAGCATATTAGAATTCACAGGGGAACAGTGTGACACTCTCAGCATCAGGAAATCCTGTGCTCAAGGGAGCACGTCCTAGGGGCAAGACCTTCCCGAGGGAACAAGATGATCAGCCCACCTCTTGGTTTGGAAAGGGGGAAACTGCAGCTTCACCATGGACAAAGTAAAAGTGAATTAAATAGGAGGAACGTAGCTGTTTGGTTTGTGCTCTTTAGCGCTGCATTGACCTTCCTCCAGACTGCAGATTCCCTCTGCTCTGTCTTAGGTGTTTGATAATACTCCAGCAGCCTTAGACGGCACCGTAGCAGCCGGGGATGAAATCACAGGAGTCAATGGGAAATCTGTCAAAGGGAAGACCAAAGTGGAGGTGGCCAAGATGATACAGATGGTAAAGGTGAGAGGTAGGAGGAGGCCTCTGGAGCTTCTGGGTCGTAGTTGGCAGCTTATTGTCCTTGGGTAAAGGGAGACACTGCTGCCTCCTTCCAGCACAGCAGTTTCGGGTTTTCTCTATCTGCAGGGAGAAGTTACAATACACTACAACAAGCTTCAGGCTGACCCAAAGCAGGGCAAGTCTTTGGATATTGGTAAGACTGGTTTCTTTTTCCCTGGAGTGTTAAAATTATGCGGAAGGGTGAAAGATTGGTCCCAGCTCAAACCAAATTAAATTCCATTTTCTTTCTTGCTCTTAACTCGGTTGTTTTCAAATGGATACTGTCAAAGAGAGGTACAGGTTTTTTAAAAAAATCCTTCCCTGACTTTTTGAAATAGGCTTGAAAGTTGAATCAAGACTTAACTATTGTTGTAGGAGGCTTGTTTTTCTGTGTTGTGTTTAGCATGGATTTTGAATCTCAACAGCATAATAATTTGATTAATTTAATACATGTAAGTTATACTGACCTGTTTTTAGATGAACACAGAATTGTGTCAATTGAAAGGCGTTGGTGGTGATTTCTAAGCTTGGAGAACAGTGATGAAACACCTGTCTACCCTGAGTTTTATACAAACATAAATTTTATGGGAGACAGGAGAGCTTTATTGCTAAAACAAAGTGTCTGGTTTTGAACTAAGCCTACAAAGCTGTCTCCTTTATATGGTCTACCTTTCTCACTTTCAGCAAAATGTATTCATTCTCTTTGCTCTCATTTCTTTTCCTGGCAAATATGGTGCTAATAAATTGACAGGAGATCTGGAAAATCGTGACTAGTGGGATGGATTTCTGGGAAAACAGAAGTGTGAAGAGAATATGGTATTTTCCAGAACACTGTGGCTTCAGCTGAATTCTTGGGATCTGCAGGCAAGACTGCCTGTAAATAAAGGTGACTGAGTCATCTGGTTCCAAGGAGGGCGTAGATGTCTCTAGTAAATTGCAGGATATGACCACCAAAGACACAAATTCCATCAAGAGATGGCAAAAGGTTTTAACTTGATTTCAAAACATAAAAGTAAGGAAAGAGACAACAATGAGCATTAAGTCCTGAGTGTCTTTCAGCCTCATCTCCTGACTTCAGCTGAAGTAATACAGCAGATAACATAAGCAAAGTTTAGTTCCAAATAGGAACTTTTGCATATAGCAAAGTGATTGGTTGAGACAGTCTTCAGAAGAATTTCTAGAGTTCTATTGATTGATGTGTTTAAGATGTGAGAGCAGAGCAGATAGGCAAGTTAGAATATGTGTTATGCATGGCTGGACAGAGTGCTCTGTTTCTGTGGTATTCTTTCTTCTCACTGCCTCAAAACTGAGTTAAATGCACTTTATCCAGTGCCTGGAAAACCAGTGAAGTGTGCTGCTGAGCTTTTCATGGCCATGGAAGTGACCCTGATGGTGGTTTGTAACTTTGTTTTGGCCTTTAGTATTGAAGAAGGTAAAGCACCGGCTGGTAGAGAACATGAGCTCAGGGACAGCAGATGCCCTGGGGTTAAGCCGAGCCATACTTTGCAATGGTAAGTATTGTCCGGGAGGACATTTTCCTAATGGAATGCTTACTTTTCTGTGTTTGCCTACTTTTTATTGGTGCTTGCATGGTCCACATTCTTTTCTTCTGCTCTGCCTTGCTGTTGTGATTGTCTCTGCCCTTCCTGAGTGATATAGCCTGTCCTTGTGGCCACTTAAATGTTATCTCAGGTCAGATTTATTTAAAGCAGGGACCAACTTAGTGAATGCCTATAGGTCATGACTTCACCCTAAAAAATAAGTTTGCAATAATTTTAAAAGCTTCTCATATTCTATCACAGGACAGGCATTAAGGGATGAGGGAAATTTGAACCAAATATGTGAAATTGGTATTTTTCCACCCAATCATGCCTTAAACATGTCCTGAATATGACTGTTGTAATTCTGTATTCTGATTCTTGCTTCTATTTAGATGGACTAGTGAAGAGATTAGAGGAGCTGGAGAGGACTGCAGAGTTATACAAAGGTAAATTTGGTATTCCATCAGGCACCAGATGGGAGAGAACGATGCATTCATTGTATTTCAGTGAAGTGACTTGCATGTTTTTTCTGGCTTCCATCACAGGCTTGACAGAGCACACCAAGAGTCTTCTCAGGGCTTTCTTTGAGCTATCTCAGACACACAGAGGTAAAGAATCTTGAGCAAAGGGAGCACAAATCTTTGACCTTCAGTTTCAGGAGTTTT
Organism: Sterrhoptilus dennistouni; assembly: GCA_013397095.1. NCBI lineage: Eukaryota > Metazoa > Chordata > Aves > Passeriformes > Zosteropidae > Sterrhoptilus > Sterrhoptilus dennistouni. Next base: position 203,803 of record VWZU01002872.1, on the reverse strand, counting down.
TTTTCAGTACTTAGATGTGTGATTCCCTCACTCAAAGAAAACTAAGGGTCACAGAAATGAGCTGGGAAGGGCTGCTCTCCTGCATTACCAGTCATGGTACTAACACAGGTCCTGTCCTTCACATGAGACATTGGAGAAATGCCCTGTCAAACTCTGGTCTTTAGGGAATATGTAGCATCATTCCCCAGCTAATTGTAAGGTTGTGGGAGGGAGTTCTCATACTGGAGATAAGATTTTTTTCAGGGTTCACCTCTTCATTCATCTGTCTATTTATTCTGCTCATGCAGCGTTTGGAGATGTTTTCTCCGTCATTGGTGTACGGGAACCACAACCAGCTGCCAGTGAAGCCTTTGTGAAATTTGCTGATGCCCATCGCAACATTGAGAAGTTTGGGATCCACCTTCTGAAAACAATTAAGCCAGTAAAGAATTTAACCAAATGAGTAAAGGGTTTGGAGAAAAGGGGAATCTAGAAAGGCAGAAGCCTGTCTTTAAAGGTGTGGTCTTAAGTGTTCATTCATTGTGGGAAGAAGTATCCTTGTCTGCTTTCCTTCAGGGAATTCTTTTCATAATGAAAAGAACCTGAGAGGTAACATAGTGAATATATCAACCTTGTCCCTATGACTTCTGCACACAGGTATATTCCTCTCCTTTTCTTTTGGGGATGAGGGAGTAGTCTGACCAGTGTGGTACCTGATATTGGTACCCATAACTGAATTTTGTCACTAAAAGAGTTTATATAAGCTGCCCAGGAACAATGTAAGAATTTCAATCAGTGTATTTGAGTGAGTCTCCAGGGGATCTGTGCACTTAGTTTAGCAATGAGAGAATTTAAGTGTTGATTTGGGCACCACTTTCAGTGCTGTGTTGGATGGACTATGCTGGGTTGTGAAACTTTGAATCAGGGAGAGTTGTTTCCAGGACCAGCTGAAAATAAAACAAGTCAAAAGCAGATTAATCCAGGCTAGAAGTGAGACAAGCATTTCTAGCACCAGAACCACTTGCCAGTGATAGTAATGGAGGCTCTAACCATTCTGAGTCACGATCAGATATTTTCTTTCAAATATGCTGTAGTTCAAAGAAGAGTTAACTTGAGGCAGCCTCATGACCTATGCTGGGTAGAAGGTTGCACTTGTAGTCATGCTTTTTAGTCTTAATTCAGCAGCAGGGTGTGTTTCCATTGCAGATGCTCACTGATTTGAATACCTATCTGAATAAAGCCATTCCTGACACAAGGCTGACTATCAAAAAATACCTGGATGTCAAGTTTGAGTATTTGGTGAGCTGCTTGTTTGATTTTTTTTTCTAAGTACTGGTTGAAATTAAGTTTTATAGGATCATTCTGAAAGTCACATGTAGCCTATATGATCACATATCCATCCTTCCATAATCCATGAGAGAATGCCCTGTTTTTTCCAGTTCTTTGTTTACTGCCTGATTACTCAGATTCTGACACCTGCTTTTAACCTAAAACTTCTCACTATAAGAAAGATCTTACAGTACCCACATGACTTATTTTCTACATGATCAAAATTATTTCCTGATTTATTTCTGAAGAGGTCCTCTGCAACTTAGGCTCCTGAACTCTTCTAAAGAGCCCCCCAGTCCATATTTTTCAGGTAATTTTGGACACTCTTTCTTTAGCCAAAGTAAACAACTGTCAAGTTGAATTTGCTTAATTTAATTTGCCTTTTTTTCCTCCTTCGTTCCACTCAGCCCTTGTCTCTTACCCAAAAAGGGTAAGGTTGCTCAGTGCACCTGTTCTGTAAATGTAGGAATCTATTTCTTTTTACCCATTGAGAGAAATACTTGGAGCTGCAGTATCGTTACGATTCAGAACGGCTTAATTAATGATATGTAGAACTCTGATTTCTTCGGGGACACTATAGCAAAGTTTATTGGAAGACAGATTCTTTTTATACAGCGTTTCGGTACAGTGAATAGGATTGGTCCTTTAGAGCACCAGCCTCTTGTAAACATCTTTACCAGTAAACAAACACCAGGTTTGTTTTACCAGGAAAAACACCAGGTGTCAGAAGGAGGCTATCTACAGGGATTGTTTTGGGCTCCTCCTGAGGATTTCCTGGGCCAGAATGAGAATGTTAGGTGCCCAGCTTTCTCACAGGCTTCGAGCCATTGCCTGGAGCCTAAAATCTATTTTCTGGCCACTCAGTTCCCTCACTGCAGCCCTAAGGCAATTGAATATGGCAGAATCTCTTCCTACATAAATCCTTCCTGCAATTAATCTTTTTCTTTCCTTCTTAATTTATTCCTGTCTCATACTTTTCTTGTATTGTCTTTACCCAAAGAGTGGATGAACACACGATTTTTTCCATGTGCTTTCTTCAGAGTCTACACTGAAGGAAGGCTTGGAATGGTACAACCTAAGGGGTATGGGTGATGATGAAGTTGTTTCAAACTTTTAATAGTTCCTTCATGTTTTGCTCTTTTTTTTTTTTTTTCAATCTTTAATTCTGCAAAGTCTTACTGCCTGAAAGTCAAAGAGATGGATGATGAAGAATACAGCTGCATCGTGAGTATCAGTATAATAGCAAAAGTACTCCTGTGCCTGTCAGCACCCAAACTAGTGAATGCATCCTAAGGAATTACATACATTTGTTCTTAATGTATTAGAAATAGCTTAAATGCTACCTGGGAAACACTGCAGCTTGTTTGCTCAGTGGTTGCCTTTCTCAGTATTTTAAGTACTGTTAAGTTATATAAGGAGGATTAAGGTGTTATCCTCACAGATTCCATTTGTGTGTTATGTACAGATTATCATTAATTCTGGACTTGTTTCAGAGAAATGGAGATTTAGCTTCTCTGCAGCAAAATGCATGTGAAACTGCATTTATAGATGAAGGAAATTGATTAAAGGATCTTCCTTAACAATAGGGGGTTTATAGTTTAGCATTTTAGGACTTTAATCCGTAACAGCTCTATTTAAAAATAGCTAAAGGTATCCCATAAATTCCAGTTTCCCTGCATAAAAATAACATATTTTTTTATCCTAAATATCAATCTCAGAGCAGGCATTTGATTTTCTGGAATGCCTAGTTCCCAAGTGCCAGGAAGGAAACAAACTCCTAACACAATCTTTCATTATATGTTTCCTTCTAAATGAGAAGGAAAGAATCCCAGTCTTGCCCAGCGGAACGACATTTTTGGGTTTTGGCACGTGCAGTGTGTGTTAGTGAGTTGTAGTCTGTAATATGGATTTTTCTGTATGTTGTGATTACAGGTGCAAGGGAAGGTTGCTTCGTTGCTGACAGGCCTAACCCCTTTCCAAACTGTTTTGTAGGACAATGTATAGGTCCCTTCCTGGTGGTTTCCAGCATTGTGTCTGGATTGTTGTAGATACCAGAGGGTTCCCTGTGTACATACAGGGGATTGTAATTCATTATGCAAGCCATACAGGACAAACCTTACAGAGAAGGGCAGAATTTTTGTGTGCTTGATATAAACTTGTTTGTTCTTAATGCCTGTCTTACTAGTCCAGGTAAGAAGCCATGCCAGCTCTCCATGCTGAGCTGAAAGGTGCTTGTCCTTTTGTGTTTGCTTAGTAGTGATGCTTTTCTTTACCATGATTGGTGTGTGTTTGGCCTTTAAAGTGGCCCCACTGATTGCCAGTTCCTCATGATTCCTGGTTGCTGACAGCAGTTGCCGTGTGTCTGAGAGGTCTGTAATAACCCCAGGTCATTGTGAGTCCACATTGGTAGGCAGACTGTGTGTACAAGCACTGTTGTGGCAGTCTCTAAAATGGCACTGTGTTTTTGCCAGGCTCTGGGTGAGCCTCTCTACCGGGTCAGCACTGGGAACTATGAGTACCGCCTCATCCTGCGCTGCCGTCAGGAGGCTCGCACGCGCTTTGCCAAGATGAGGAAGGATGTGCTAGAGAAAATAGAGCTTCTAGACCAGAAACATGGTGAGTGTCACTACTGAGTTCAGCAGACATGGCTTTGGCCTTTGTGTTCCTCCTTTGTCTCAGCTCAGAAGACTCAGTTCTTCTTTGCTGAAGAACTCCTTTGTGGCTGTAAAGGATTAAAGGGGGGGGCAAAAGGGATTAATACGTAGGAAATGGTCTCTAACACTGGTAAGGGAGGCTTGATCACAGCCTTCACACTGTTTGGCAAGGGAGTTTCCACACATTTTTCCCCCAACGTGTCTCCACTACAGTGCAGGACATCGTGTTCCAGCTCCAGCGTTTTGTCTCCACAATGTCCAAGTACTACGATGACTGCTATGCTGTGCTCCGGGATGCAGATGTCTTTCCCATCGAGGTGGACCTTGCCCGCACCACTCTCAGCTATGGGCAGAAGGACACGTACACAGATGGGGCAGAAGAAGAAGGAGAAAGCGAGAGAGAGGGTAGCGGGAGGGAGGATGCAAATGAAGAAAAGCTCATTGATGATGCCTGAGTGTGTCAGCATGGCCAGAGGGAGGACTTTGCAGACTTATGAGAACATGTATTCCACGTGGCCATTCATCCTCTGTGATTTCTCTGTGGGTCCAGCCTGGATTCCTCCTCTGCTTTAGGTAGGGTAGCTGGTTGGATTGGGACCAACCTCTGCTTTCCTCTCTTTTCCTTTGCTTGTTTGCCTGGATATTCTTTTTACCCCTGGAGACTTCTGCTGCCCAACCTGGGTACTGCAGTGTGGGGAGGAAAAGCCACTCCCACACTGCCATGTGCCTCTATGCAGGCAGGACTCTGCTGAGCACATGGGCAGCACTGCTCCCCTCTGGCACATGGAAGCTAGTTAAGGGTTTGGAAGTGATTACAAATGGTGAGAACAGCCCCCTTCTGTCCTCCCCTTGTGCCACGGGGAAGTGTTAGCATCACTGCTTGCTGTCTTTACACTCTTTCTGAGGATCCACCTTAGGACCATGGTGGAAATATCCCATCTTTAAACTAGAAAGGAGACACAAAGCCATGTGGAGAGAGGAAGATACGCTTTGGGATTTTTTTAGTGTAAAGACTGACTAGCGTGCTTTCCTCTTTGCACAACTATTTTGTGCTGCCTCTGGGCCAGCCAGCAGCAGTAGCCATCTTCCCATTCCCTCACGCAAGGGAAGGGGGAAAAGGAAAGCTGAGGTAAGTGAGACTGCTTCTTTCCTCCTTCCTTTTCTCTTCCCCTCCCTCCATCCCTGTGGGCCAATCCCAGATGCAGATGGGCACTTTCTCTGTTACTGGGCAGCACAACTGCCAGGAGTGGTGTGCTTCTTGGGGCAGGGGTTTTGACTTCTCTGTCATTTCATTCTAGTGGTCGTGGGAGAAGTTATTTAAGGGCATTAATTTATGATGAAGGTTTTTTGTTTGGTTGGTTGGTGTTGGTTTTTTTGGGTTTTTTTTAATTTGTTTTTTTTAATTTGTGTTTCTCTTTTTTTTGGATCTTCTTCATCTCTGTGGGTGTCTGGAAAAAAGCCATCCATGGTCAAGCTGCTCTGGAGAATTTAAACATTGATGTAGTGACTATTGTCTAATAAAGAAATATGTGATATTTCATTTCATGTCCTTCATGCCTTTCCTATAAGAGATTTGTTTGCTTATCTTTCATTGGTTTTAATCTTAAATTATAATGTTGGGAAGATGAGTGTCATGTGCTGGCCATTTTTTTCTTCTCATACTGGTGCGTAATCTCAATAGCAAGCTGTGATGGTCAGTGCAGTGCAGATTTCCACAGGAAGAGGGTTGTAAATGCTGTAGCAAGGCCAGTCCTCTGGTCATACCAGGTTCTTTGCATTTTAGCTTCCCAGGGGAACACCAGCCTTTTAAAGGCCACCAGGTGCTGCAGTCCTGTCAAGGTGGCATTTCTGTGCCACTCCAGGGCTGGCTTCTCCACACAGCTCAGCTGTTGCATTACAAGCTTCAGCTAATGTTTGAGTTTCTGATCCTCTTTCAGGTTGGTTGTTGTGCCAAAACACGGAGAAGTTGAGAGGAACTGAAAATGCTTCAGTGGAGTCTGCTTGAAAGCCATTGAGGCAAAGTGTAAAGCAGCATAGCTGGGTTTTTTAGGAAGAGGTCTGGGAATCTTGCAGCACTGTCTGTAGTGAGATCTTGTATCCTAAGGGCTTTTATTTGCTTTTGTGAAAAAATTTAAGAGTGGGAGGCTTAGTGGGAAATGTTGACTTGTGACAAGGAAACAGAGGGGACCTTGTTCTAGTGACCAGCCTGGCTGACAAGGGCAGTTGTTTTCATGCTGTGGACCTTGGACCTCTGGGAAGTTGTGAGCTCCTTCTTGGAGGGCATATTAATGAATAAGGGAAACCCAGCCTGGGGTTACTGGGGAAAGAGCTGCAGAGCAACTTGGTCAAGCAGAAACATCAATCTTACCTTATGGGGAGGGAAAACAAGCTTTGAGAGCACTGGATGAATGCCTGCAGTGCCCTGGCACCCCCATTCTCCCAGAGCTTTGCATCTGGGGTTTGTTAAGGGGCTTAGTCTTGTTTGGGATGTTTCTAAGTGAGTTTGAATAGGAAAAAGCCCAAAGTCACCGCTATGACTGGCTCAAACAGTGATGTTAACTATGGTGGGGCAAGACTACAGTCTCATGGGAGAAGGGTTTACCTTCTCCCCTCCAATTCCCAGTTCTTCTGTCTCTTTTTAAACTGATACTCTTCAACAGCTCTATTTTGCTCATAGTTTACTGCTGATTTTGTTAGGGAACACCTAGAATGAAACCCTTTCCTTCATGTCCCCACTCCCCTGCTGTGTTTAAATGGCTTTATGGATCCTGCAAATTCTGCCAACTACCCATTAGTTTGTAGTCAGTCTGGTCTGGAATGAAACAAAACTTTTGGTGGCCCCACAAGATGCCTTCCCTGCCTTCCCTGTGCTTAGTTTTTGATCCCTTGTTATAGTCACAGGTTCCCCCAGGTTCTCTGAGGTGAAGCAGTTCTGGAAACCGGAAGAAAGAGCTTTGGCCAGGGCTGTTTATAAAAGATCCAGTCCTAAAGCAGATTAGAAGTGTTTTAAGCATGCCAGGGAAGGTTGTCCTCTCTGAATCTAGAAATCCACCACTGCAGCAGGGGGTGAGAGGGGTCATTCCTGCCTTACCACGTGCTCCAACACCCTTGTTAGCGGCACTTAGGGACTGGGGCTTGTCCTTCTGCCTTACCTTTGATTCCTTTATATAAGGAGGTTTTCTTTATTTAAGAGGAAAACACAGGCACGTCTGGTGCCATTCCTGCTCAGTGGATAATCTCTTGGGACATGGTTATTTACCTGTCTTGAAACCCCTACCCCCGCAGGGGCCAGGTTGTTCCCTTCACACGTCAATGGGACTCACTTGAGCCTAGATAAAGCTGGCTTGGTGCTATTCCTGTCAGCAAGGCTCCATACTGTAGCTGCACACCTAATGGCATTAGCCTTTCTTAGGTGTCTTCTTGTACCTCAGCAGCAGCCTCTAACTGAGCACTTCCCTGCTTGGGGAAGCAGCATTAGGTGTCATTGCCCCAGCTTTACAGTCCACAGATGTGCCAGGCAGAGGTAGTTGGAGCTGGTGGCCTCCTGGTTTGGCAGTGCCTGAGGGAGGTGTTGTAGAGAGCCTGGTGTCTACCCCCACGCTAGTGGCCCCTGGAGGTGGCCAGGTGGTAGCTATGAGTTACACCATCTCCTAAATGTGCTGCTAGTGAGACTGACACTATCCAGACTCTGGAAGTGGGGTGAAGGAAGCACTGACACCAGAACAGAGTGTACCAGATCTGATTACAGAGTCTCTAATTGTTTGTGTTCTGTATTGTGACAATGCAGAAGGAAAAGGAGAGTCCTTGGCAGCCTCTTTAGTAGACTTTCTCCAGGGCTGGTTTGAAAGTGAGGAAAGAAGATTATTATTTTTTTCTTTTTGGTGTTTGGGCTGCTCTGAGCCCGTGTTGTACCAGCATGGGTGCAGGATGCAAATAGACACATCACTGGGTAGGTTGTGGACATATGTACATAAGGACCAGCTATTCTTATACCTCTCCCTCTTATTTCTTACATCTGCCTTTGTCCCAGCTTTCTGCTCCCCACATCCCACCTACTGTCCCATGCTGAAGTGCTTGCAAACAAGGCCAGTTTTATACATCCCTGTTCTCTGCCCTGGCTAAAAACTGTCCCTCTCCACCATCTGGTCAGCGTTGCAGCCGTCTCGTGCCAACACCTCCCCATCCCCTGTGGGACAGCCACCTCCCTCCCCTCTCTGCTCCTCTGCCACATGGTTGGCCTCCTCGTTGGCCATCACCACGGCATTATCAGTGCTGTGGGCTGGCTGGTGGTTGTCACTGCTGTGCTCCTCGGCTTCCTGCACATCGGACTCTGCTTCCTCGGTGTCACTCCCACCTCCTGCAGAGGGGTTGTTCTCTGGGAGAGGCTCCTTCTTCCCCCGGTTCAGGCAGCAGTAGCTGGCGACACCCAGGAAGAGAGCGGAGAGCACAACCTCGGAGCCCGCCAAGTAGAAGATCACCTCATAGTTCTTGAGAGCATCGACCAGGCGGCCTGATGGTTGGAGAAGAAATTAGATGGTTGGAGAAGACATGAAATGGTCAAATTTGGCCTACTCACTCCTACATGAACAGCCCAGTGCGGGTGAGCAACACCTGCATTTGGCTGAGGACCCATTCCTCAAGGGAAGAGCAAGAAGCTCATATCTAAAAATCGCCCTGGGAAAGAGCCACATGGTACTTCCAGGGTGAGTACAGTAACAGTGCGTGGTTGGTGTTTTCCCATCTTTGGACACGCTTAAATAATTTTGACACCCTCATCTTAGGGTCCCACTTCATGGTGGGCCATCATCTACTTACTAAGGTGGGAAAAGCTTCTCATGATTTGGATTGGCCAGTCTCAGAAAAGAAAGTTTGAGAGGCATTGCTGTTTCTTAAGTTTTTATGCCAGGAAAACATTCTGAAGTGAAGAACAAATTTCTTTGACAGAGAAATCCCTTTGGTTGGCCCACACCTGATGATTTCTGTGCCAGAGATATTCTCAATATATTTTCTGAATCTGCTGGGGCTGGCAATGGAGGAAGAGTTCCCAGTGCTTGGTGCTGGGGAGCATGAACAGCTGCCTTGCTGCTGTCAAGATGCAGCCATGGAACTGCATTCTTCGTCTTGCACGCTCCCAAATGCACGTGTGACCCCCAGTCCCTGCTGTGCTACAGTGCATGCCCTGAAATCAGCCCCAGAACACGCTGAGGTGCCTCCTGGAGCAGTCATGGGAGGCACGTGGCAAATTCCACCACAGGTGAATGTGCCCCTGTTCAGCCAAGCCGGATGGCGAGCGAGGAGCCTGCGTGTCTCAGCGCGTGTATGTGCGTGTGTGTGTTGCAGCTTATCCTGTGCCAAACCCCCTCAGCCCCACGGAGCGGGAAGCAGCTCAGGAGGATTACACCAAACAAAGCCACTTTGTTGAACCCCCTTCTCCCAGCCGAGCACTGTTCTTTCTGAGTCTGAGTCATTAGGATTGTCAGAGCACTCGAGCATCCTGCACCAGGGGGTCCTACAGCCCCCAACACAACTTGGCTGCCCCGAGCATGGTTCTTTGGTGACCCTGCACTGTCTGTGTGCCATTGTACATGCACACAGCACCAAGGCTCAGGTGAACTGAGGCAGGAGGGCTAGGGAAATTCCTTGTTAATGCCCCACTGGTGTGCCTTGCTCCTTGGGGCAAGGTGCTGTTAAATCCCTCTCTCCCCCTCTCTCTGCAGCTGCCTCCAAGACACATATTTCTTGACCTTCCCTGGCCTGGGACTGCCAACTGCCCCACAGATTATAAAGTGAGACATTAATTATTGTTAGAATTTAAGAGGGTAGTCTCTTGGCTGCCAAATTTTACTTGAGAACTGATTGGAGTTGCTGAGGTGGGTTTTACTCATAACTGGTGGTTTGTGCTGAGGAAAAAACTATTCACACCAAGGTCTTCAATGATGGGTTTAGCCTGTGTGTTACAGCTGAAGGAAGGGAGTGCAAGAAACAACAGAGTGGTTCCTGCCTGGGGATTTCCCATAGTCTTGTCCCTGACTCTTCCTTGCAAATCAGGAAAATGCACTTTGTTTGGAAATAAGCCTTGGGCATGATTTGGCTTTCTCACACATGATCAGACACTTAACATTAATCTACACCTACCTCCATTCAACAGCCTGGTGTTTTGGGCTGTTTCTGGGGCGTGGACCTTACCAGGGACTGTGACCTAGACTAGACCGGCTGAAAAGCTCTGAGTGTCTTAATCCTCTTAGAAAAATTACCAGCGAATGCCTCAGGGGACTGTACAAACTGTTTTGACTTGGCTGACAGCAAAACACCTGTGCATTGGAACTGGGATCAGAACAAATTGCCATCACTATTCACAGTGTCAATCAAAAGGCCATGGACACCAAGGAGAAATTGAGACACACTTGCTTTGTCCTAATGAAGGCTCTCAAAGGTTTGCCTGCAACATATGCCTGACCCTATCCTTAACGTGATTCTATGCAACATTCGTAGTGAAGGCAGAGATCAGCTCTCAGCTTCTAGAGCAAATTTAAAGTTGAGAAATAAGGTCTTTCTTCAAGTGCTATGTCCATGCCCTATACCTGCAATACTGGGGAACAGTGGCAGCCAAATGAATCACCTGTAACAAGACACCTACCTGCAGAGGGTGGGCCAATGAGCACAGCGAAAGCCTCGATGAGTAGGACCAGCCCGATAGCACTGGAGAACTTCTGGGAGCCAACGATGGCCATCAGCACCTCGAACTGCAGTGCCCCCACCATGCCATAGGAGATGCCAAAGAAGACGCAGAAGATGACCAGCCCTGTGTAGTTGCTCGCCCTGGCACTGCAGATGTCTGTCAAGCCATTGAAGAGCATGGAGAAGCTAAACAGATATGCCACGTGAGGGCGGACCCACTTCAGCCCTGCCACCATGCCACAGGCTGGCCGGGCAAAGATGTCTATGAAACCAATGATGGACAGCAAGAACGCGGCCTCTGTGTCTGGTACACCTGTGTCCTTGGCATAGTTGACCAACAATATGGGGGGCACAAAGAGACCCAAGACTAGGATGAACTTTGAAATAGTGTAAATGATAAACCCTCGGTTGGAGAAGATGCTAAAATCCAGAAGCTTCTTTCCTTTCTTGGGCTTCTTCTTGGCTTTCTTGCCCTTCTTGGTTGCATCAGTGGTGCCAATTCCCTCCTCTGACTTCTCTCCTATGGGCAGCATCTCCTTGGCTTCATATTTGTCCTGAGCTTTCCCCATCTTCCTCTTCATGCCCATATCCAGGGGTCTCATGACTGCCCCACAAGTGCAGCAGTTAAGCAGAAGGCCCCCCATGATAAGGAATCCTCCTCGCCAGCCAAACTTCTCCAGCAGCACTTGCCCCAGTGGGGAGAGGGAGGAAAGGAAGACAGGGCTCCCAGCAGCAGCCAGTCCGTTGGCGAGAGGCCGACGCTTGTCAAAGTAGGTGCCCAGCATGATCAGTGAGGGCTGGAAGTTCAACGCCATACCCAGACCTACATGGAAGTGAGAGCCAGGAGGGAGACAAGGAGTGCAAGAACATGAGATGTGTTTTGAAACAAGCTGAAAATTCCCTTCAGACTATCCTAGTCCTGAAGTCCCATGATGGGACAAATGTATTCCTCACAAGACTCTGTGCCTTCATGTTGGTGGATTGCCCCTGCAGAGGATGGGCTAAACCAGCCTGTCCACCTGAAGTGGGTTTGAATCAGGATTGTGCTCAATCTTACTCAGGAATTCTGCCTCTTTCCCCTGCCACTGTGTACTGATACCATCTACCACAGTCACCTTGATCACTAACCATCACTTAGGCTTCTTCTATCTCTCAACCATAGGCCCTGGCTGTTTAGATCCAGTAGATGCATCCCTCACATATGTAACATTCAGGACTAAATGCTTCCCATAGCTTGTGCAAATAGGCAAGGGAGACCTGATACTAGACATGGCAGTGCTAAAGGGAAATATAACATGGCCTTGGCTCTTCTCCAGGTAAGCCTGTGTTGCCCCCCAGGTCCTGGGGCTCTCACCTGTCAGCACACCAGCTGTCAGATAAAGCTCAATGATATTGGTGGTAAAAGATGCCAGGATCATCCCAGCAGAAGCTAGCAGCCCGCCAATGAGCATCACAGGCCGGCAGCCAAACTGGTTCACCATGATGCTGCATACTGGTCCTAGGAGGAAGTAGAGGAGACAGAGTAGGTGACCAGAAGGAGACAGGACAACTGGGAAGGGGCAGGCAGCCTAAGCAGGGCACTCAGGGAAGATGAAGCTGTAATGATGGAGGTCACTACTTGGCTGCTTAGATACACATCTGTTGGGTCTGGCCAATGTAGAGAGGCTGATGGTGTGGAGACTTCTGTTCTGCCTTGCCTTTGGAACCCTATTCCCTGGCTTGATGTGATAGGAACAGCACTTCAGCAATGGGAGCAAGCCCTGTATCAGTTGTCTGGGATGTAGGTGGGGTGACCCCTGAGGTCTTCTGGGGCAGAGGGTTAAACAGGGATACAAGATGCAGCACACTTCCTGAAGAGAAAGTGGTAGGACAATTGTATCCTGCATCATGGTTCATGACCAGGCCAGTGAGCATGAGAGGAGTCCATGGAGACATGGTCTGGGCCCATGGCAGGGTGGGAAAGGTGTGAGTTGAGGAGAAGGAAGTGTGTCCAAGCATCACCTGTCCCATAGAGCATGGCCAGCATGATGGAAGAGATCCAGGCTGTATCACTGTAGCCCACGTGGAAATCTTTCATGAGCTCCTTGAAGTAGACACTGACGGCTTTTGGGAAGGCATAGGAAAAGCCGGTGATCACAAAGCAGCCAAGGAGCACAATCCAGCCCCAGCCACCATCTGGGGGCTTCACAGGAGCTGGGAGTTGCCCTTCTTCTGGGTCAGGTCTCCCCATCTTCTAACCTAGGAATGGAAAGGCAGGCCACAAGGAAGTAGGGCAACAGAGAGAGAGAGAGAGAAAGTGTGCTGGGTGCTCCAAGAAGAGACAGGAAAAGCAGAGCAGCAAACATTTACTACAAGGTTTCTCTCCATGCCCACCATCTCCAACCTCTGAGAGGCCCACTGGGGGACCACATCTGCTCTTTGTACCCTGATCCTGCCCAGGCAAGGTGGGATTGCTTTGGGGTGTAAGGTCATGCCTCAGCTGGGCAGAGGTGGGAAGCTCCTCCTGAGACTGGGGCAGCCCAGAGCTCCATAACTCCTGGGCAAACACAGCTAAGCAGTGTCACAGCTCCCAGGTGAGCCTGGGATGCTGCATCTGATGCAGCATCAGGATCTGCATCACCTCCCTTGCTTCATATCCAGCCTTGCCTATAGATGGTGTGAGGCAAAGACCAGCAAATTGAACCCTTTTTGCTTCCTAAAATCTGCCTTTGAGCCTCTCCCATGGTGGTCTGCTCCACTGGGGAGCCTCCCCGACCTGCCATGCCACAGAAACCTCCAGCAGTGAGGCAAGGAGATCCATTAAGCCCTCTGTGCCTTCCTCTGGAAGGCCCCAGTGCATGACACTCTCCTTCTCCCTCCCCTCCCCACCATCAGGGGCCAGATTTCCAAAATAGGTGAAGGGGGAGAGCACAAAAGAAACGGTGGTTATTTGCATGCCAGAGAGATTAGGGCTCTGTACAAACACGGAGGAACCGGAACAAAGCCTAAGTGGGGAGAAGGAGGGAATTAGAGGGAATGTCTTGTGAGTTGCTCTCAGGGCTCTTAAGCTGCCCAGGAATTTTGCTCCAGCTGGCTGCTATGGCTATGTTTTTCATTTCTCCCTTAGGTGCCAGGTCTCTGCCCCTTCCAGCACCATTGGCCACAGTTTCTTGGTCAGCCAGGATTATCTTCACACCTGTATCCAAAGCCATCACTGGTCCTAGACTACAGATGCTCCCAATTAGATCAGACAGGCATTCTCCATGCCTGAGCTGAGCTTTTTTGGGTCCAGTTGATCTCCTATCACTGCCTTGCTGGCAGCACACTCCTAATAAGGGTCTGCTCTCCTGCCCAGCTCTCTTGGCTGAAGGACTGCAAGATGGCAGCAGCGTCCTCATCTCTTGGCACCAGCAGCTGTGGGAAATGCCAGGAGTCACATACCAACTAGAGAGTGCCAAGGGGACAGGGACTGTCTTATGGATGTGACATACATAGCTAGACCCTGGGAATTTTGGATCTGGGTGCATTTCTCAAGGAAGTCCTTGTTCTTGGTGTTCTCCAAGCAAAAGGGGTGATTCCCATAATTGCTGTTGCTCTGAATGTCAGAGAAGTGCAAATCTTCTAGACAAAAGTGTGGATGGCACAAGTTGGGGCAGATCCCAGGCAGAAAGCCCTTACTTGGCGAGAATGGTCCTACTCAACAGCCACCCTCAGCTGTACCCCTCCTTCCCCTCTCCAGGGGGCCTTTGCTCCTGAAAACAGAGCGAAGCACTCAGATGCCTGTCACCACCATGGGTCCCTGCAGCAGAGTTCCCCAAACTCTCAAGATGCTGTGAGCCACAAAAAAAAGGGAGCTGAATCTGACTCTGAGAATGGATTGCAGCAACTCTTCTGGATGGCTGTTCCTAGCAGCTCTTGGGCTGAACCACCGGGGCTGGCACAGGCTACTCTAATCTCTCCCTCCCAGTCCACGTCTCAAGGGACTGTGGCAAAGGACAGAAGCATGAACTGAAAACAAGGGGCTATTAAGATTTTAAGGCAAGGAATCACTATAAGGAAAAAAATATAAAAATTTATACACTCTCCCGCTACCCATACATCCTCCACCTCACCCTTACTAGTGTTTTCTGGATCACTGGTACCCTGACAGCCAGACTGGATAGTCTCGCTCAGTTTCTGCTATTTTGCCCACTGTTCCTGTGCCAGCTCCAGCTGATTGACAAGCTAGATCCAGCTGTACAAAAGGTGAGCTGCTGCCGAGGCACAGTGATTTCTCAGTCAGTGCTGTTGCTCCACCACTGCACCATCTGCTGCATGTTGCTACTTCAAGTAAGAGCTGCCACCAAACATAGCCTGAGACTTTTTATCCAAGCCCTTCTCCCAGCCTTTTCTTGAGCTCATCCTGCACCACAAATTAAATTAATCAATCAAACCATTGCAATCCATCTTTCCCTCAATCCTGCCACTCCCTGCCAGCATCCTAACAAGCAAATATTCGTCTGTCTCTGACATGCTCTCAAGAGATTTTGGAGCACCACCTGTCAGTGATGAGCCCATAGCCTCTGATTTTGAAGAGCAGGCTGGACAAATATCCGTGAGTACTTGTTTGAGTTTGGAGCTGGAGGGCACCTCTGCAGGAGTCACTTGCTCAGTGCTACAGAACTGTGTAGCAAACATGAAAGCCCTTTGACCTGCCTGCAGCTAGATGTTGGCTGAAAAACTGAGGTGCAGCAGAGGAGCTCACCTCTGGAGATGCCTCCAAAGCCAATATGCCATAGCACACCTCTGCTGGAGATTTATTCCAGCTGTTAGCCATGCAGTTCAGAGCTGCCTTGTTCCTACACCATGACACACAGGGTTGTCTGCTCACATCTGCACAGAGTGGTCACACCACATACTCTGCACCTGCCTTTGCACACTCTGCAGCTCACTATCATTTTGTCCCCAGTTAAGGAGCTTTATTCACAGGTGAAAACACCATGTGTGAGTTCACGTGCACCTAAAAGCTCATTGGCATGGGCACCTGCCCTTCCCCTTCCCCATGCTTCACAGGAAGGTGGGCCAGAGCAGGCACTGCCACAGAACTTGCTGCAGGTGGCTGCAAGAAGACTTGCACTGACACCAGGAAGCACAAGCCTAGGTTGGAAGGGTGAAGACCACAGCAGATTCAGCTGTGGCTGCCAGTCCCTGGATACACACAGAGCACAGTGCAGCCAGTGCTGGATAATGCCCACTGTGCCAGACAAGCTGCACCCACAAGGGTCCACATAAATGCTCTTAGTGCCTCCATGCAGTACAGATGGGGTGGGAAATCTATTAAGTGCAAGGGCCAGGGCTCATGCCACCAGCCTCTCCAACCCACAGACAACCCCCTGGGAAAGAATTTGTTAGAGAATTAAATGAGTGCAGGCCCGGGATGAATTGTTCTATTGGCTGCTGGAGCAAGGGTGCAAGCATCCCTTCACACCACTGACCTGTGCAATGAAGCGATGACCTCCCAAAGAACAAGCTGAGGGTTGAGCAGATCCGTCAACAGCACTTCCTTCCCCACTGGCTGGCACTTCCCAGCTGTGGATGAGGGATGCCTGGTTAGATGGTCCTGCCGGATCTTTTCTCCATGGTGGGCCTGCAGGAATCTAGCACCTGTCAAGCAGTCTCTTGTGCTCCTTCCTTCAGAGCAGCTACGTCCTCACAAGACAGCTAATCCCCCTCTCAGCTTGCTTCCCTCCACTTCCAGTTGATGCACAGCAAAGCTGTCTGTGGCAGATATGGGGGGACACTCTGTGTGGGGCACCCTCTTGCCTTCTGTGTGTGTGAGTAGTGTCCCGCGGCACTCCCAGTGTGGATGTGGGTCAGGAGCTGCTTATGGTTTCAGGTCGGCAGAGACCAGCGGGTGCTGAGCGGGCAGAAAGCACTTCTCCACTTTTAAGAGGCTTTTCCAGCCAATGGGGACGAGGTGGCTCCTTGCCACAGCCCGAATCCCCCGGTAATCCTGCTACCCAGGGGCTCCTTTGCGTTTTCCCCAGCAGAGCAGAACAGGCTGGCAGAGATGCATTCAGTTGGAGGGATCAAGACAGGAAGAAGCAGGGTGAGGGTGAGGGGTGTTGGGTGCTGGGGAGGGAGGCAGTGGAGGAGGAGACCATGTGCCCATGATTCAGTTAGGGGCAAAATAGGTGAAGCAGCTGTTCTTAAATCTTCCTCAACTGCCAGTCACAATGGAGAAACAGTGGCATGCTTTTGCAGGGCATGTGCCCAGCAGAGAAGTGAGAGAAGGTGGAGCAGCCAAGGAGTCGCTGCCAGCCATGGCTCAAACTGCCAGATCCTGCCCACCCAGGGCAGCTCAATAACCCCTCCTCAAAAACAACCTCCTCAGTGGCTGACTCACAGAAGGAGGTCTGGCAGGTGCTGGGGACAAGCCAATATCTGGCTGCATATGGGGGAACTCTTTTACTTCCAGGGAGGGGGCTGGGGCTCAGCCCAGGTGGTGTTTTGGGGAGGAAAAGGCCTGGGCTGTAAACCCCTGAAGCCCCTCAGCAGCAGGGGGGCTGCGGGGGCTTAGCCACACTCACAGCCAGGGTTTAATGTCTATTAATAAGGCTAATCAGCTAAACCCTGGCCATCACTAGCACTCCCTCCCTCACTCACACTGCCTCTCCCGTGAGGGCTCCCCCAGCACATATAGGGTATTTCCAGATTGGTAAGGTCCTCGCAGGCCCTAGCAGGATGTTTTCCCCCTGCCCTGAGCAGCTCTGGAGTGCCCAGGGCACATATTCCAGCAGTGGGTGAGGAGAAAGCAGCCACGGGTCCTTGCTGCCCTCTAGCAACAGGACGGACAGGGGGCCTCGGGGACAGACAGCAATGGGCAGTGCAGCCCGCCTGGTGCCATCCACATCCACCCCAGACCCCTGGGCTGGTGGCTGCCCCATCTGGACTCATGGCACTGCAATGTCCAACACCACAACTGTGGGCAGCCATCATGGCCCCAGTGCTGGTGGGGAGCGTCTGTTCTCCTCCCCCTGCATCCTGTGACTGAGGTGATGTCCCAGCCACTGAAATGGACACAGAAGATGCATCCTCCATTTTATTTTTAAAACCCCATATATTTTCCACAGGACAGTACATGAAGGAACAGGGCAGTGGTGCTGGGCATTGTCACCTGCCCCTACCTTGCCTCAGCATTGCCCAGCAAGGTATGGGGCTGCACCTGGGGTGAGAAGGGGTAGGTGCTGCTACAAATGGACACAGTTTTCGAAGGGGCCAAGACCAGACCCTGTCAGCTGGACCACATCACTGGAAGCCTTCTAGTAGCCTTCTCTTTTGGGGTTCGTTCTTCTGGTGGCAAAGGAACTGTTTGGTGAGAGTTCTTCTCAGCCCATAGTAGGGATAGCAAAGCTTCGGCATCCCAATAGCACTGCATATGATGGCTGCAGATGATCTTAGCCAGCCCTACCTCCACCTCCAGCATCATCCCCTCTCCCAGGCCACCAGCACCAATAACACCAGACTGCTCCCTCCCACTCAAGTAGAGTAACACCACAAGGGGAGGGAAGCAGGGATCAATCCAGAAAGGGCAGCAGAGTTCTGCTTCTGGCTAAAGCACACCAGACACCCAGGTGAGTTGGGTCTCATTGTCCCAGAGGTATGGGAGAGGAAAAGAAAGTTCAATCCATGAGTGGTAGCACTAGGTTGCCGCCCAGCTGGAGGTCACAGCATTATCACTTTTCTCTCCTCCTTGTCTGCTGAAATTCTTCACTGCCCACGGCCCTGTTTCATCGGATGATGGGTGCTGAGCGGTCATTGGTGACTGTGGGGCGCAGCTTGACTGTGGCAAAGGGGTTGGTACCTCTGGAATGGGAAAGGAAACAGGCAGCTGTCAGAAAGTCTGCAAATGCCATGCAAGGATCTCTGTGACCAAGTAAACGCTGCTTAGTCCTGTTATAATCACCTCCATGCCAAAGAGGAGAGTGTGGTAAAGCTCATTCCTGATTATGTTTTCTCCATCCTTAACACACTCTGCTGCACATTCTCATGTGGTTCCCCTTGGCCTCTCCTGAGGGCTTCTCACCCTCCCTTTTCCAAAGGATGAGGAAGGGAGACTAGCACATGGCTGTCCCTCATGATAGTACTCTACATTTGTAGAGTGTACACCGACCCTCCAAGCAAGGAGTCAGGGAGCAGAAAAAGGCCACTGCACCACACCAGCAACAAGGAGACACCAACCCATCTGCAGGGGGATGAAAACCAGGGATTTATGGCAAGACACATCTCCACAGACCTGACTCATCAGAACTCAAAGCCACGTCCTTTTATGCTTCAGCCCTTTCCATATGCCTCAGCCCTTTCCAAGCAGGCAGAGATACACAGTCGTGTAGCTCCACACTCAGGCTATGAATTGCTATTGTGACACTTCCAAGATGGATGAGAAGGAACATGCGGGTCTGGACATGGGTTGAGGGGTTCAGGTCCTACCTCATTTTATCTGAGTCAGGATAGGACCTTCCCACTCAGCAGAGGCCAGAATGGACCACCTCTGCCTCCTGTCCTGGAAGGTAGGCTGTGCATTGCTTTTCCCCAGACACTTCCTTGTCCCTCCCACATTTGATAATCCAAAAGATTAAATAATAATAGCATTGTAGTAATACTCCCCTCTGTCAGATGATTCAAGAGTGGAGTTCCACATCTTACTCACCGTGGGAAGAGTTCAGGGGGCTGGTCAAATACGCTGGATTTCTGCAGTGAAAAGAAAAGCAGCAGTGAGAAATCTGGAGTGAGGAATGGAGAGAAAAAAGTAGGGCGGGACATACCACACACATAGAGGAAGATTTCACAGGACACTTAGGTGAGTTAGGAGTGGAAGTCCTCTTAACTCCTTATTCATTCCAGCTTTGCAAAAGTACACAAATTCCCCACTGTAGATAATATCCTGAATTTTGTTGTGAGGAGTTGTCCCTGCACTGCAGGTTCCTTACTCCCCTAGGACATCTTCCTTTGTTTTGAGGAAGAAAAGGAGATTGCTCAGATTCCCAAAATGTCATATCTGAAGAGCACAGCAAACAGTGACAGACTGAGCTACATTTCACCCTCCAGTGCAGCCAGAGATGCCCCCTCATCTGTTGCCCAAACATCCTGGCAAAGAGTCTGTCATCCATGCCCTCACGAGCTTCCTGCATACATGGGGAACTGCAGAGCTGTACCTACCTACCCTACTCTACATATTACTTAGAAATAGACAAACCTGACGGACAAAGTTGGACCTAGGCCATGTGGCCCTTATTCTTGGCCAGTTAAAGTACTTATTCTGACCTGCTAAAATACTCTGGTGGCAGACAAGAAAGCCACACATGGCTATCCAGGATCCAGTTGGGAAGTCACATCCATTTGTGGCCCAGCTGGGGGATGTCTTGGGCATACATTTAAAGCAAGGCTGAGTATTTCCCAATTAGTCTTTCCCTCTTTTCTAGTGAGGTTCCACACTCTGCCACGCTACTCCAGATGCTGCACACAATTTGTGCAATTGACTCAATCCCAGGTCTATCCCTACACCCTAGCCCTGGGATAGGATGTACCAGTGATCCAGAGGGACAGAGAAGCTGCAGAGGCTGTTCCCCTGTGTTGTACAGCCTACGGCTACCTGAAACCACTGAGAAGGACATAAAGGGAAAAAAAAGAATAATTAAATGTTGCAGTTTTCAGTTCTTTGAGACATCCAATTGCTTGCAACCTTGTGCTGGCCTGGAATCAGTGACCATGGAAAATGTTTTCCAGCCCTCTGTGAGACTGAGCAAGTAATGTCCCATGGGCAACACTGTGCTTTCCTCCCTAAGGTCCTCACCTTAAACTTGGTTCTCCCCTGTAAATCTCCTACTGCTGGAAGCAATAAGTGGAGGATATCCTTCTCAGTATGCCATCCATAAGACATGGGTTGGACACAACTTGTTCTAAGGCTCTCAAAAATAGCTGTGCCCTCAGCCTTTGCTCACAGCTTTTCCCTACCCGAGCTGTGACTTTAAGCCAACCCTCATCTGAATTTAGAAGAGGAATACTATTCCTCTCCATTCTCTGAAGGGAGAAAGATGGCATCTCTGTCATCCACCCCCAGACCAGCCTGGTCACTCCATGGTCCTACTACTAGCAGAAAGAAGTGCTGGCCTGGAGTGACCAGAAATCAGGCTGGGAGGTCATGGAGAAAAGGACTGAACTGAAGAGTCCCTGGTGAGCAAGAAGAGAGAGAAATGAGAAGGGCAGGGGCAAGCAGTCCCTTGGGGGAGCAAAGCCAGGTACAGAGGATCTGCACAAAACAGGAAGACTGGCAGGGGTCATCAGACAAGGTGGCACATAAACAGACTGGGTGAGAAAGACTGGTGCTAACAAGACTCAGGAAATCAGCAGGTCCCTTCACCAACATCAGAAAGGTGATTTTCTGTCTCTTCTGGCCAAAGCAGAAAAGGTGTGCCTTGGAGGATGAAAGTCAGCTGTGGCCCACTTCACATACACCTGCCAGTCATTACTCCTGCACTCACCTTGGAGCCAGAATTGACTGGGGTGACCACCCCACTCTGGTGACTGCTGGCACCCACTGAGAGGGGAGGTGGGCTCGGCAAGCTGTGCTGGGCAGCAACAGGCCAGTAATTGCTGGAGGACAGAGTGCTGGGACGGTCCAGGATGTCATCCATACTGTGGCTGCTTCGCAGTGGGAAGGACCTGAGCAAGAGAAGCCAGTGAGGTGGGAGTCAAAGAGCAAGGATCAGGGAGCAGCACAGGTGTTAGCACAATATGGGATGTCTCTGGAAGAAATACATGTGTCTTGGACTGGCTCCGTTGCAAGAACCTTTGAGATGACATTGCACATCTTATGGGAGCTGCCTAGGGAAGCCTGCAAGATCCCAGGGCATGATGAGGCTCTTGGCAGGTTCTCCAGAATGGGAGCCCTGCAGCTTTCCATGGGGCACACTCTAAACAATTACCCCACTGGCATTCGTGGTGTACCAGGAGCTCCTGCCTGGCCAATTGCCATCCTTTTACCTGGGGTCTGGCTCCTCCATCTCCCTTGTACTCTCCAAAAGCTTGACATAAGCTTCAGGGAACCAGCCACACCTAGGGCACAGGAACAGAGACAAATGAGGTCCAGGCAACCATGGTTTGTGGTTCTTCAGATCTAGTTGCCAAACACTTCTGACCTGCACCCATCCTTCACATCAATCAAGCCACATTTGCCACTACCATATGTGACAGGGTTTCTGCACTTCTTTCACCCATAGGTGGGGCACGGGTTATCATGGGGCAGATCTTGAGCTTGGAGCAGGACTCTTATCTTGGGAGCTCTGCAAAACCTGTGTTTCTGGGAGTAATGTTGGTGCAATCCAGCAAGAGACACTCCAACCAATCACAATCACAAGGAAACTGTGGAAAACTGGAAAACTCGTCCAGGGATTTTACAGCCGCTCCACTCCAGAAACAGCCACCCAAAGAAAGGCACTGCTTTGGTTCATCTCACATCTGTGAGGATTCCTGCAGACCACATCCCTTGTGGAACAGGGCAGGCTTTACACACAGATGTTAGCTGGCAGTGCCACAGGGACTAATTCAGTAAGTGCTGGGTGCAGCAGTTTCCATGCTCTGCCTGTGCTGGAGGCTGTGGCAGCAGTTGCAGCATGACCTAAGAAATGCCGGGCCTCTCAGGTAACTCCAGCAGTTCATGGCCCTGAGCTGCATCCCATGACAGGAATTACTCAGTCATGCAAGCCAGGAGTCACTGCATCCCTGGCTCTTCCACTCAAAGTCCCTGGAGGTTTCTCAGGCAGCCCATCCACGCCAGCCCTGCCACACTGCATCTTCTTGGCATGGAGAGCCCCATCACTGAAGACACAGCATTGTCCCGCTGAGATGGTGGGACACAGCGCCCAGGCCACATCAGGAGGCAAGGGGGGTGATAATTTTGGGCTTAACCCTTCCATCTCCAGACGCGACAAGCACGCATCTGGCCAATTTACAGCAGCAGAGTCACGTACGTGGATGAGCCCTCCAGTTTTCCGTAGAGCCAGCCATTCTGCGCCTCCAGCATCAGCACTGTGATGACATCCCCAGGTTCAAACCGCAGCAGGGTCCGGTTGGCACCTGGTGTGTGGGGCACGATGGCCTGAACTCTTGTTGTGCCACTCCTCTTTCTGCCCTCGCTGCCACTGCCAGCCTCACCAAAGGAACCCGAACGGGACGTACGGCCCGTAGAAAGCAAACCTGTGGGGAGGCATCCCAAGGGTCTGGCTGGAGTCTGGCATCCTCCTGCAAGACCCACACTGCCTCAAAGGGACCAGTGCGTTCCCAGCCAAATAATTACTCTAGTGGAGGAGCAGATAGCCTTTCAGGGAGAGAGGAAAGCATAGCATGTGAAAAGCAGGGTAAGCATCCTGCAGGAGACAATTAACTCAAGCCCAACACTTTAATTTTGCACTTCTTTGGCCAAATGCCTAGAGCATAAGTATTGCATGCCCTGGCTGATGCCCTCCCTGCCTGACAGTCCTCTTCCTGACCTGCTAGAGCTACAGATTATTTGGGTAATTTCTCTCTCTCCCTGTCCTTTTTTAACTTCTTTTAAAAACTTTAAGCTGAAATTTCTCAGGAAGGAAAAGCAGGTGTGTCACGGGTTAAGTGGCTGGGTTTCATAGGGCAAGCTAATATTTAATCTGGTAGTATGAGAGAAGGTGCTTTACTAAAATGAGAATTCTAGCAAGAACCAGTTCTTGTAGTTCAAGGAGCCTTGAAAATCACACATTCGTAGATTCCCCACCTCACACAGCCTGGCCTTGCCCTGGATGGACTCTGCCCTCTGAAGGCTGAGCTCACCTTCTACTTCAGCCTTGCCCTCTACAGCTCCCATAGGCACTGTCCTCTCACCATGCCCAGGAATGCATCTGAGGTCTGGGATCTGATAGAGTGGTGATCCCTTCCCAAACCCAACCCTCTTCTCAGGGAGCTCCAACCCGTGTCTCCCCACAGCACTGCTCCTAGATATGGGTCATACTGGCTGCTGATGGTGTCCTCCGCAGTGGCCGCCTGGGAGACTCTGGCTGAGGAGACATTCTCATTTCTGGAGGGTCCGGAGAGAAGATGCTGGATCTACTCCCAGTCATAGAAGAAGTAAAGTCCCCAAGGGGTCTCTGGGGCTGTTGGAAAGAAATGGGGCTGAACACACATCCACAAAGGCTGTGTTAGGCAGGAGATACTCTGAGAGATATGCAATCCCTCTTAGAAAGCCAAACTCAGCACATTTCTCCATTGCAGCCCACAATGAGGGCTACTCTTCCTCTTGGCCAGAAAAGGCCCCTGGGCCTGGACAAGCACCATGATTGGCCAAGGACTGACCTTGCCCTGCAGCCTCACCACCAAAGAACCACTGAATATTTTGGGTTGGAAGGAACCTTTAAACATCATCTAGTCCAACCGCCTGCAATAAGCAGGGATGTCTTCAATCAGTTCAAGTTTCTCACAGCTCATTTCAACCTGACCTTGAATGTTTCCAGGGATGGGGAATCCACCACCTCTCTGGGCTACCTGTTCCAATATTTTACCAAACAAGGTTAAGCTGTCTGTGGGCTCCTCACCATCTCAAGGTGGGTGGGTGTGAGTCGTCCTGATGGATACCCTTGGCCATGGGAGGCTGAGAGCAGCCCCTGTGAGTGGCTGTTTGACGGATTACGGCTGGCTTCCAGCTGCTCCTTCCACCGTGGTGCCTTGGTCTGGATCATGCCCCGAGCCTGGGGAGAAAGAGAGAAGATGAGGTGATGGACAGGGCAGACCAGAGGAAGCCTATCTAGGGCTTATACATACATTAGAGACCAGGTTCTCCCACAATTAGGCTTGTGGGAATGGCCAAACAGCTCCCTGTAGGCAGGAATTTCCAGGACGGCACCCTCCAGCAGAGATTCCCTGGTACCAAAGACCCTGCTATAAACACCTACAGCACCCTTCCCTCCTCCATCACTCACATACCCAACTAACCCCATGCTAGCACCATCCTCAGCTCCAGACATGTTCTCCCAGCCTAGTACAGCAAGCTTGAACCTCACAGAAAGAAATAAAATAGTTTCCTGCCCAATCCATGCACAGATGCATCCTTCACCTAAGGGATGGTTCAGTCCTGGCTTCCCCCTGCCTGCACGCTCCCCCTCCAGCCCTGCTGTCTGCTCCCCAGCATGTCAGGGCTGTACCCTGCTGTAAAACTGGAGGAGAGTGTTGTAGAGCATCTGGTGCTTTTCAGCCAGGAAGCGGTAGCGGCGTTTCTCCTCCAGCTCAGCCTCCCTCTGGCTCTCAGAGACAAACACCTGCATCTCGGAGCGCAGTCGGATCACATTCTCCTGTGTCACAGGGAAAAAAAGGAAGGAAGTGATCACTGAAAATCCAGCAGAGTGGACTCAGGAGAAGGGTTGGAAGGGGTCATCATGTCTATCAGCTTCCCAGCCCACTTCAGTGCTGGAGCAGTAGAGAGGAGCTAGAGCAGAGCGCTGAGGATTAAGTCCTTGCTTCCTGAGAGTTCCTAAATGAGGAAAGGGCTTGGCAGGAGTGAGTACCACAGGTCAGTAGCACCATGTAGAATAGGAGTTTCCTACTTTCCAGATAAGCCTGCTGCCTTTTGAACATTGGGGCAACCCCTTGGCTAAGGCTGCTGAGAAATCAGCCCTGGCTCCCAAGAAATCATCCAGTTCTTATTACCAACTCCCCTTCCTGCAATCACTGCTTACCTTCATCTCCCGGGCATTTTTGTCACGAGCCCTCTCCATTCTCCACAGCTCTGTCATGCACTTATCCAGGTTGGCGGCTCTTCGCTGGTACTCCAGCTCGTACTGCTTCTGGCTCTCCTGCCAGGGAGAAACCAGGCTCAGAAAGGAACCAGAGACCCACCCACACTGTGAGGCAGAAGGGTCCTGTTCTGATGGGTGATTGGATATCACATGACTTGCAATCAAGCTTCACCTGGACCTCTTATAAAATGTCTTTCTTTGCCTTTCTTTTAATTTTAAATGGCCCAAGAGTGCTGATGAACCTCCAGATCTCGGGAGCAAGGAAGGACTGGTACCCAGCTGCCCCAGCACTGGATCCCTCTGTCTTCCTCTGTGACACTACACACCAGCATGGCCAGCTGGGCCTTGGTAGCACAGGACTCACAGACAGGCAGAGCCTGTAGTTTGGGGAAGCTGGGAACTCTCCTTTTGGAATGCTGAGTCTCTCAGCCCTGCTGAAGCATTTGACAAGTTCCGTTGCACAGAGAACAGCCACCTGCCCTCTTTAGCTCTCCCTCATCAGCTGAAGAAGGGGAGTTTGTTCCATGATGGGAGAAGGTAGGACTGCCTATCTCCTGCTGAGAAGAATCACAAAAACACCTCAAGTATTGAGGTGAAAACCCTTGGGTGAAGGAGAGAGAGAGAAACAAAAGAGCTGAGGAGAAGAGAGTTCATCACTTACACTGATAAACTGTACATCCATTTTGCTGTTCTTCTCCATGTGCTGCAGCAGGTCCATGTGGAAGGTCTGAGCCTGAAAGAGGTGAAGGAGCCATCACCTTTATCCTTTCACCATATGACACATTGCATGCACTGTGATAAGGGGCAGCTCATAAAATGTGCTGAGCAAGTGACTCACAGTCAGGCTCTGGGCATGCCAGCCCTGTAACCCTCCGCTGCCACACAGAGCAGGGAGGCAGGCACCTGTCTGCAGGCATGTGTGAGGGCAGCTGATGGAGCGAATATGGTAAATGCTGATAAGCTGTATTTAAGGAAATCACTTTATTCTCCACCTCCAACAGCCCCTGGGAAAAACCACTCACCACAACTTCCATATCAGAGCTCAGTAGTCTCTGCGTGTCAGACATCTGCATGAGAATTTCACCTTCAGGGGAAAAAGACAGGAGAAGGTGAAAAAGTCCTGTGGCCATTTTCTCATGTGCCCCAGCAGGCAGACCAGCAGCATGCAGTTCAGGCTGATGATACACAGCTGTGAAAATCCAAGAGATATGACAAAGCACTGCGCTCTGCACCCTGGTAGGCTTCCTTCCCAGGCACTAACAATGCAGGGCTAATCCAGCCCACATGGTTGTTGGACCAGTGCTCTGATACAGGCCAGGTGTCAGCAGGCAGCCTTGCCTCTGCCATGGGCTCTGAGTGCTGAGTTTCTGCTCTGCCACAGCCCCTACAGGCCCCATTTCTAACCCCAGTGGCTTCCCAGCTGCAGTGCAGATTTCTGGCTGTCCTATGGGAAGGCAGCTCCAGCACCCGCTCCAATTCTGTGCATGGTCCTGCTTCACTGGTGTTGACATTATGAAACCAGGAAAGGAAGAGACTGATGACAGGGAGCAGAGGAGCTAGCTGGGAGGTGCAGATGACAAAAAGAGTCTGCAGAAGGGGCACATCTGCTAGAAGCTTTATTCTAAAATATTTAGCATTGGACCAGTTCCCTGACCACATTTTCAGCAGTCACCACCAGGCTGCAGAGTTATTTACACTGCTGAGTATGAGTCCCTCAGCCTGAAGCTGCCATTCCAGCCAGTTGCAGGCCCAGGAGAACAAAACCCTGTCAATTGTTGTCAGTGCATGCTCCCTGGCTTTTCCCTCACACTTCCAAGGAGGAGAAAAATGCTTCCTCCGTGATGAAAATTTCATCTCTGGGGGCAGGATGCCTCAACAGGGACTGGTTTCTGTGAGAGATCCATCACAGGAGCTGAGTACACTCACTGATCTCAGAGAGATACAGGGAAGAGTGCTGGAACTGTGAGAAATATTCAAGGACACAGTAAATTTGACTGTGACCACCTGGACAAGGGCCTGTTACAGAGAGACACCATTTAGAGGAGCTGTCTTTCTTGCCCCAGTACCTGGAACTGGACCAATTAAGGGAGAAGATCAAAAAATCATAACTGTGGCTCACCACAGGATAGATGACATGCAGGAGAGTCTTACCCAGCACATGTGAGGTGGAACTCTGCAGTGCTTGCTCCCCAATCTTCTCAATTGCCTTAAAATACACTTCGGCTGCTTTGGATAATGCTGTGGGGAGAGGAAAGGGGTGGTAAGGGCCTAGCCTGCCTTCCCACCATCACCAGCTCCAGCAAGCAGCATAAAGAACAGTTGCCTCTTGGTACTTCACCTATATAGGCACCCCATCTCTCCCCATCAGCAGTGGGTCCTGGAGCTGAAGAGTGCTTAAGAGCAACTCAGGAGATGGCAGAGGTGGCAGACCAGCACCCTTGTCCTGGGTGAGGGGATAGGGGATGCCCAGGCTGGATGCAACACTGATCCAGAGCCCTGGCTGTGTGGGACCCCACTCACCGTGGAAGGCACGCAGGTAATTATTCCCCAGGTACACCAGGTTCTCCAGCGCAGGGTTGAACTGCTCCAGGATACTCTGTGGCCAGGCAGGAACACATTAATGCCATTCTTCCTCGTGCCCAGAGGGCTCAGCAGGTCAGGGCCCCTGCGCTGTGGTTTGGCTGAGTGAGAGCCCCCTCTAGAGCACTGGAACGGAGGCAATGTACAGCCAAGCACAGCCAGCTCCCTGCATCGGGACTGGCTAGCAACTTCAGCTGCCCTTAGCCATCCCAAGCCAGCCAGGAGTGGAGCCGTGCCAGAGGCCAAGGTAGCCCACTGCAGAGCCAACTGGTTGCCTAAATGAAGATGGCTTTCTCCCAAGGGGCCACACTCACTGCAGGCAGGGGAGTAACTGCAAGGGGATCTGAGCAGCCTTTTCCCTCACCTCACAGCCATCCAGAGGGCCACTGCTTATTATCCAGGCATGAACACAACCTTTTCCTGGCCAGGATGTGGTGCACTGCCAGACTCAGCAGCTTAGAAAGAAAAGGAACGGACTTCCTGCTTTAAAAGCTTCTCTGCTTTTTTTTTGCAATTATCAGAGGTCTCCATTGACTACAATGACCAGAGACTGGAGTAAGCAATTCCCTGCTTCTGTCAGCCCTTCCCCCCCTTGGTTCAGGACTGATGTGTGTAGGGAAGCATTTATGAGATCAGAGACTCTTTCAAGGGAGGAGCAAAATGTCTGATCAAACATCTTCCTGCCAGCAACCAAGGTGTGTCACCCTTCATGCTCCATGTCCAAACCACTCTGGCTGCCCAGTTCCTTCCCAAATCTGCCCTTAGGACCCACCCTCCTGCTCCCAAACACAGGCCAGAACCCACAGGAGCTACTGCAATACAGCCTGGGAAGAGATTCAGCCCTCAGCTGTCCACCCAATGGAGCCTTTGGCAGAAAACACTCATCTCCCAGCCACACGTCTCCCATATGCAGTCAGGAGCATCCTTAGATGCCCACACTCACCTTATAGATGGAGATGGTGGATCTGTAGGACAGATCCATCTCTGGAGCCTACTCAGTCTCCTACAGAGAAACAAGGAGCAAAGGTGAGTACAAAGTGCTATTCTGGCCTGGAGGACTCTGCTTCTGCACAGCCAGCTGGATGGAAAGAGCCTGTCACCAGCAAGGAAGGACAGCAGGAAGACAGACGTGGTACAAAGGGAGCACTGATGGAGTTTAATAATTTACCAGCCAATAGCCTGGAACTTGATCTCTAGAAGTAACCAGACTCTGGGGGAGACAGGAATCCTGCGACAGCCAGCAAGAACATGTGACTGGCTCTTTGCATTATTGATTGCCAGCTTGGTACCCAGCTCTGCCTGTCCTGACACCTGCAGTGCCGGCCACCTGCCCGAGTCACTGCCTTATGGCTCGCTGCCTCCGGCACTGCCACCGCTACGGTGCGGCTTGCTCGGCCTTGCTGTGTTGACCACGTGAGGCATCTTCAGGTCTCTCTCACACAGGCACCTCACAAGTCAGGAGATCCCTATCAGCTTGTGCAGCTTGTGATTGCAGGCAGCTAAGAGCAGCAGGCAGGGGGCAACACAAGGAGAGCTCTACACAAATTTCAGCTCTGCCCTGGCCATATTCCCCCACCCCAGGCTTCAGCCCTCTGGCTTTTAGCCTCCCTCCCACTCCCAGGCTCAGTGAAACTCTCTAAACAGCAGGAACAGGCTTCTCTCTGAACCTGATTTCACCTCTGGTGAGCTGGGACCAGCACTGTCATTGTGATGCCTTCTGGGCATGTGCTTGGGAGAGATGGATCAAGCAAAACCCAGTGTTCTATTTTTTAGGCCTGGACAGCTCCAAGAGGATACTCATATTGCAGCTGATCCAAAGCCTCTCTACTCTGGTTGCAACTACTGTGGGGTAACCACCCACTTACACCACCCATGTGCTCCTAGGGCTGGCTGCAGGGACAGTTCATTCACCTCTTCAGCCAATAAAAAGGGTATAAATCTTGTGTCTCAAGGAGCTCTTTTTTCTGATATTCTACCTGTAAAAATTCAGTCTGCAAGCCTAGAGCCTCTCTGGGAACTCATAGGATGGAGAGAAAGACAAGACCACCATGGACTGCATGACATTGGAACCAAATGCAAATCCTTCTTTATTTTAGGACATGTCAGTTTTTCACAGAAACAGGCAGCAGCAGTCCATTCACTCAAAAGAAAATAATTAAAAATTCAGTTTTTCAGGTTACTCGTCAAAACATCTCCAAATAGATACATAAATTATTCATAAATATGCAAAAATTACTGCAGAAACAACAACTAGTGCAGCAATCACAGTACAATTTCTAGTCGTAATAAAAAAGTAAATCCAAATTGTCACAGGATTGGCTTCTTCGGTGGGAACCGATCTCAGAGCATTTCACTTTCATGTTAAGAATAAAGAGAAGTGATCTCTCTACAAAGCCAAGGCTTTTGTCCCTTCCATTGAGCTTGCTGCGAGTAAAGACAGGCTTTCACATCTCAGCCCCTGAGCAACGTGTAACACAGCAAATCAGTGGCACAGTAAAGTCCTGGGTGAGGGAGGTTGCTCCCTCCCCAGGCACAGTGTTGCCAGCCCATCTCAGAATGGAAAGGAGAAGCTGTTGCAGAAGATGACTGTCTCAGGAAAGGCCTACCCTTCTCCTAAGGCCAGCTGCAACTTTCTGCATCATATCTACTGCAAAAAGTTGCAGCATTTCTGCTCCTCTCGAAACTGGGTGTGTTGAGAAAAAAATAATCCCTTTTCCCCATGCTATATACACTCTGAAATACCTTGGGCCCAGTGGGCCAAGCAATCCCTGAATCTTTATCAGGCCTAGGCCCATTCTGTGACATACGAAGGTGCACAGTACTTTGTCAGTGGAGTTACTGCACAGACAGGAGACATTCCAGCTGTTACAGCTCAGGACAAGTAGGTGAGGGCTCTGCATTCTGGGTCAGAGAGCAGGGCAGCAAAACCAAGCACAGCAGCAGAGATGGAGTTACAGCACAAAGATAACTGTCAGCATTTCACAGCTGTCATACATTCTGTGTCTGGGAATACATGTGTATGCACACTGTTTTCTATTCAATATTAATTCCTCTCGATTATTAAGAGTCTCTCCCCCACTTCAACACCTTGGCTCAAGGGCAAATCTGAGCCACTTCAGTATCTGCTGCTCCTTGCCCTCAGAATGCAGAATGGGAACGTCCAGGTCAGTCATCGGCAGAGATGTCGCACCAGCTGCTCGAACTGCTCCCGCTGCTGGTAGATGTAGAGCTGGGTGTCCCAGAGAGCATTCACCAGCACGGCGTCGTTCACCTCATCTAGCATCACTTCTGTGTCCAGCTGAGGGCTGAGCCTGCGGACAGCAAGACAGCATCACCAGCTGGGCACAGACATGGAGGTGACCAAGCCTGCCAAGCAGGACACTTCCACCAAGCAGCTCCCACTGCCGGGGTGCTCACTGGCCCTTGATCTGTCAGGCTTGCGGAGCAAAGGCCTTCCTCGTCCTTCAAGGCCCAGACACAGTGAAGCAATTGCAGCACATGAGGGACAAGTCAAAAACAAGCCATGCAGGGTGGAACAGGGCAGGATGCACATCCCAAAGGACCATGCAATACAACACCTCCCAAACCTCCCTTAACTAGCCCAGACCAGGCGTGCTGGGTGCCTCAGCTCATATGTGGGCCAGGGCACACTCCACTGTGTCACTGAGGCATGTGCAGGGGGCCGGTCTAGGCAGGCGTGCCTCCAGAGGGGATGCCATTTGGGATGACGCATGCCACAGCCAGGTCTGAAGTGAGAGGGATAAAAACAGGTCTGTGCAAGAGAATGGAAAGGAAGCTCCTACCGGAAATACGGGACATCTGTCATCTCACACCAGGCCCTGGCACGATTCACAGCTGGGCCATCTGCGTCAGTGCACTGCAGGAGAAACAGGCCCACAGTTACAGCCTGGCTGCTGTTCCCCTGCCTACAACAGGCTTCCCTGGCACCAAGTCCAACTGCACAAGCCCCAGAGGTAAAATAAAAACCAGGAGCAAGGGCATCCTGGACGGCACTGCCCACCACCAAGAGTTGTGTGGCTTTTCTTTTACCTTATTTTTAACGTAAGGACAGTGCTCCTGATCCTTGGGACACAAGAATTGCACCCTACAGACCCTTCATATATCACAGCACAGAATGGATTGCCTCAAGGAAACTCCCAGGATTATCTGAATGACAGCCTCCTTGGGATTTCATCTGTATCCATTCTGTCTGTACAACAGAGCCTGTAATTACTTCAGGCTTACTGAAGTGCCCTGGGACAGCTTCCCTCAGAGTCCTGAGATAAAAGACAGGAGAAGCAAAAGGACTCTGGGCATTTTCCCACTTCATGAAGCTAAAAAGAAGATAAAGCAACAGCATTAAAATCATAGTCAGAACTTCAGTTCTGATCTTTCTGGCTTTCATCCATTTAGTGTTTTCATGAACAACATGTAATGAACTTCTTCCTGAAGTACACAAATGCACAGGCCAACTACACACGCCTAACCACAGCTCTTCAACTATTGTTTTTAATTAGTGACTCTCTCACTTCTCTAGTATTTACTAATTTCCTCACTGGGAAAAACAAAGCTTTTCTAAAGAGAAATGAATTGCTGTTTTCTGAGGCATGATTAATTTTTTTCCCCAGGTTGCTCAGATGATAAACAATGTTTCCTGGAAAGATACTGAGTTTCAAAAACTCACACCTGCAAATGTTCCTAAGAGTCACTGATCACTATCCTGTCCTTAGCTCCTTTCAGCTGCAAGAATATCCCTTGGGATGAGTGTCCCAAAGGGACACTCGAAACCCTAAAGAATCAGACAGGATTTCAGGTCTGCAGTGCTCCTGCAATTCTTTTACCCACTACATCCATTATCAGAGCAACCCCAAGGAAAAAGCATTTACTTCCAAAAGAGGGAAGCTGGAAACCTTTTCCTCCTCCCTGCAAGCAAGACCAGGGGTCTTTTGCCATCCCCTCCTCCCAGTACTCACACAATCCACCACCATCTTGCCAAGCTCCCTGGCCCCGAAGACAGTCTTCGCCAATTCCCAAGGGTTTGAGGGGCGGAAAACATCCACAGAGCTCACTGGGACCTGCGGAGGCTTCCCTGTCCCCAGGGAGACCACCAACCCCAATTTTCTCACTTCCTGCTCCCGACCCTGAGGACAAACAAAAGATCTGTTTGCAATGACCAACAATGAAAGTGAAGCATGTCTTTCACAGCAGCTTCCCAGGGAAACTCTGAAAGCCAAGGCAAAAGGCTCAGCAGCCTTTTCATCCCCCATTCTCCCCCTAAGTATGGCTTGGCAATACAGCTGTAACAGGACTTTAACACTCTGCCCCTTCTCCCCTGAACACACCCAAACCCATGGGACCACCCTGGAAATGAGTCCTAGGACCAGATGACCATGAAACAGTCCAACTCTTCAGTCATTTTGGCAACACACCTCCCCTTTCAGCTACAGGGAGCAATAGCTGCCACTGGTTATTCAACTTTTTGAAGAACTTGCCACACTACAGAAGGTATTCACTCTTCAGCCTTGCTGAGTACCTTATCCTTGTCTTCTCCATTTATTTTTGGGCAGAAAAAGGCCCTGCAGAGCCATGTCAAGGGCCACATACAACCATTGATGGAATCATCCTTGTTCAAAGAAGCATGGAGAGGCTGGTGAGACTGTCTCCCTCTCTCACACTCTAGTTAGAAGAGGTGTCTCACCTTCCAGCCACTATTCCCAACACATATCCTCCTCCATACTTGTTTATCCACTAAGATGCATCCACTCTCACTACCACTTCTTCTTCAAGAGAGGCTCAGTGGAGCCAAAAAACTGCAGTTACCAGTCAAGGCTAGGATTTCCCTCACCTTTTTGATCAATGTCTTGTTGTACTCGTGGATCTCTGCCATGGCATCAAGGGTGGGGTTGTTGGCCAGCAGCCCTCCATCCAGGAAACGGCCAATGGGCCGGAAATAAGTGGGAGCTGCACCGCTGCAGCGGGCAGCACGCCACACAAGCTGTTCTGAAAGGGACAGAGAGCAAAAGGCTTCTTGCAGTAAACTCTGCTGCAAAAAGCACCCCAGCTCCATCAACACAAATCAGGATGGCTTGCAATCCCAGGAAACCCTGCCCTATATGGTTGTGCCTCTTTCTCCCAACAGCAGGGCTTCTGCTTGGATGCACAGGATGACTCTGCAGAGCTTTAAAATATGTTCTCACCACTTCCTACATATCCTGGGTCAAATTCACTCTCTATCCATTTCCTTGCTGCTATTTTGACAGTGAACCAGTTATGTGTGCCAGACAAGCAAGCTGGAGGGGGCTGCATGCTTTGGTTATGTGGCTTTTCCATGTTTTTCTGTGGAAGCACAGGGAAAGATGCTGACTGTACGCAAGACTCCTCTAGCAGACCCCTTTCCTCATGAACCTTGCTAGCCAGCCCGTTCCTGGTGCAAGAGAAGCCAAGGTAAGAGGAAAGAGGAGAAATGGGAACCATCACTAGGACCTAGTTACAAGTCAAGACCAGGCATGAGCCATTGCTGATTTTCAGAGCAATGGGAGAAAGAACATGAAATCTGTCTCTGAGGGATGAAACCTTCCCAATCAACCAGCTGGACTTCCGTGTACCATCATTTACCTTCTGGCTGAGTGAGTGGTTGGAAAGATGCACTTGTCTTGTATTCAGTAGAGCGTTTTGTCTCTGGTACAGGGTAATTTCGGAAAAGGTGGAGCTCAGCTGGCTGTCGGTCACACAATGTCCCTGTCACCATGACCCTGGAGAAGCGGACATGAGAGAATAAGAGTAAAATGGAAAAAAACCCCTTGTGGTTTCAATAGTCTGCATATCACACTCCTCCAGATCTGCTCTAAGGAGAGACCTGCTGAAACAGGTCTAGAGCACGTATGGGACAACATCAACCAGCATAGCCTGAGGCAGGACTTACTTAGGTTTTTGGACATCTGTCATTTTGGTGTTTTCCCCAAATTCCTTCTTCAAGAATTCATCCAGGGGCTCCGACTCGTAGGGCCGAGACCCCCGGAACACCATATCCTTCATGCGGAAGTACAGGCAGCGCATGTAGTCCATGGACTTCCCTGAGATGGGCAATAGCATTGGCAGGAGCAGGCAGTGGGAGGAAAGGCAGGCAGAACAAACAGCACATCAGAGCAAGGATTTCCCAGGACAAATGAGAGATGGGAGGCATCACTGCCAATCCAATTCTCTTCCCAAGTGCCTGTAATCTGCTTGGTTCTCAGCAGCATGACTGGGAAGAATTACAGAGGAAGAGCAAGCTCAGAGCAGTTTCTTGTTACCAGAATGTATCAATCACCTTGCTCTAAGGTCTCTGTGGAGAGCACAGGAAATACAGAACATTGAACTCTGCCACCATGCACTCCTCAAAACCCAGAAAGCTGCTCAAAGCCAGCTGACAGGAGAAGCAAGTGCAAAGCCAGGTCGAGGCTTTCCTTCATTAAGGAACATCCCTTCCCTCCTTTGGCAGGCAGAAAAGATCTGTTGGGACTCAGAGAGGCAGCCCCCACCACACATCTGCTCCCCTGAGAGGAACACTCAGGCCCACCGGAGTGAGAAGGGACCCGTTATATCCCTACCATGTACAATAGCCAAGGCCAAGATCCCTCCGGTGCTGGTCCCCGCAATCCAGTCAAAAATCTCACGAATGGGACAGCCTGCGGCCTTTTCAATAGCCAGGAGAAGTTGGATGAGCACAAGGCCACGGATGCCCCCTCCATCCAAGCATAGGAGCCGGTCCTGACTGGAGTGAGACAGAGAGAGATGACTGGGAGCTGTAGGACAGATTACAAATCACACAACACTCCATGGGAACGTGGCCCTGGGGACGGGAAGCTATGCCAGTAAGTAGATTGCTGCAGACAGCATAACTCGTGAATAAATAAATCCAGCAGTGCCTTCCTTCTCAGGTGCAAATCAGACACGTCCAATAAGCCTTGTCAGACATGGTGCAGCATCCTTTGTTCTTGCATAGCCATCTCTAACCTTTACACCAGAGACAGTCACCCGCCAAAAATACACCCAAGTCCCTCACTACACAGTAATGGGTATTGTGTCATAAATAAAAAAACACCAGACAGACCTAAATCCTGCCAGCAGCACTTCAGTGCCAACTGCTTCTCCACTTCATACAAGGCAAGGTGCAGGCACTGCCAAGACAGTGCAGAGGAGCTGAGTGAACATCAGGGCATTGTGTAGAGATGGGGAAACCACAAAGCCAAAACAGTGTTGGGTGCCTGGTAACATGGGGGAGGGACAGAGCAGGGTTTCACCTCCTGAGGTCAGGGTCCACTGCAGCTCAAGGCAGGACAGGGGTCATTTATGGAAAGAGATTTCTCAAAAGATGCTAGAAAAACTGCAATGTTGATGGACACGAAATAATGTCAGCTTTGTCAAGCCATCCCAATGGGTATGGGAGAGGAGAATTCACACACAGATTTCACCTTCAAGTTGCACAGGAGCCTGGACAGAAGCCGTTCCTCACTTACTTTCTTCTAGCCTCACTGGGCATGTCCACAACATCTGGTGCCTTCAACAACTGTCCGAGTGTTGTGGAAATATACAGAAGGTCCTTGTACCCTAGAGGGCCATGAACATGCAAAAAAAAAAAAAATAAAAAAAAATTAGAGATCATCAGTGTGGTAACTGATTTCCACCATAAAGATAAAGAGAGAATATCCAACTCCCCCATCAAATAAAGGTCCCTGCAGGAGACACAAGCCATCTTACCAACAGCCAACAGGTACCCCCCAAATTTAACTCCACACCAAAGGACAGCAACACCACCCTTTAGAAGGGGCAGCTGTAGATGTACTGGAAGACAGGATTTGGAGAAGCAGGTGATGTGCACAGTGGGTGAGAGAAAGTAGAGCCCAGCAGAGTGCCCACTATGCAGTTTACTGCAAGCTAGTAAGATAAAACCTAAATCTACTCCTCAAAGTAACCTAGGCAGGAGAGCTGCGGGGACAGGGTGACTTGTCATTACCCCTCAACTGACGTTCACCCAGGCCACCCTGGGTGTGGGGCACCAATCCAGACTAGGTGAGAAGCCAGCCTGCAAAACCAAAAGAAGAAAGAATGGGGCGAGAGAAGTTACTGACTCCTGCCAGCACCGAGGCCAGAAGGTGGCTGTGGACAACAATGAATTGCAGTGAGAAGTTTCTTCAAGGGCCAGAGTCCATAATAAAAAAGGGTTTTGCTCTGTCACTGCATCAGAGCTGAAACTGGGCATAGGTTGCCTTCATCGGGCTGTGGTGAGAAGAAGTCCTGGTGTCACCAGCCACTGAGATTTGTGGTGACACAGACACATTCCAGGATTGTCCTCTAGCCTCACAGGAGAGCCTTTGCAAAGAAAACCTCCAACCTGGCAGATAGGAAGTGGTCCACAAGCAGATGTTAGCTGCTTGCATGCTCTTCTCATGACCCTCCAAGTCAGCTCCCCCACCCCTTTTGTTGCCTCTTCCTGAGCTCTGGAGTTCCCTGAAGGCAGAAAGCCCATCATTAGAACAGACCCAGTTGCTTCACACAGTCTGGGCAGCATAGACCACAAGATTCAACAAAATCATACGTCCCAAGGTAGGCTTTTCCTATGCATAAAAAACCCCATGATCAAGGTTGCTTATCCTCAGGCTTCACTCTTTTCCTCTCCCAGATGCTGGCCTCCAGGATCTGAATAAGTGACACTTCGAAATCTCCTTGTTCCCAGCACAACACTGGGAGGTCCTCAAGGCAGAGCAGCAAGCACCTCCCCTTCTACACACGACCCAGGGGAAAAAGTACCTGTAGGCTAAGTGCACCCTCTTCCAGAGGTGTGAGGGAATAGTTGGTTTGGTTTTTTTTACAGAGCTACATTGTGTCAGGTCTACAAAACAAATTTTTGAGTGCTATAAAACAAATGTTTTGAGTGCAAGAGTTTAGAATACACACAGAGGAAAAAACGAAGAAAAGAGATGGGATCCTGCAACAGATGAACGAGGACAGAGTCACCACAGAGTCACCAGATAGTGAGAGCTTTGACAGTTCCCAGAGCATAATCAATCTGAAGAAGAGGTCTGAGACAGCACTGTGAAGCAAGAAGAGAGAAGAGCGAGGGAGGGCCAGGGGAGGCTTTACCTAAGCTGTTGAGGTTGCTCCGCGAGGAAGGTTGGCCTTCCAGGAAGGAGGCAGCAGATGGTGCCAGCCTTGGGGAGTCAGGGTTGGGTGGTGGGTGGCAGCGTTCAGTCCCTACAGTTTGCAGCAGGTCTAAGAGCACTTTCCGGTTTGCACCTTAGGTGACGAAGAGGGAGTTACAGATCAGAAAGAGAATCAGTGCACGTGCACACCACGGGGGAACATGTTCTGCTGAATTCACAGCAGGCCTGACCCTCACAAAGCCCCTGGGATGACCTAGGGAAGGGCAAAACATGTCCCAGGTATCTCTCCCCAAACGCCAGGCAGCAGGAATACCCACTGCTGTACAGCTTCAAGGTAATGTGCCACACACTTCTTGCCCCTGAAGAACTGCCCATGTCTGCCTGTGCCTGGGCAGTTACGCAGTGCTATGTCATTCCATTGTGAGCCTGCAGTGCCTGACATGGTGACCCAAAAGAGGGAGAGTGCGTGCCGGCTTTTCCTCTTGCATCTCTGTGCCACAGAAGAGAAATTCATCAGGGGCTATTGTAACAAGCCTGTGCTGCTAGCAAAGCAGGTGCCTATTAGAAGCTGGGAAAGCATGTTGGAGAACCATCACCCATGCACGGCATGTTTTCACCTCTCTCCAAGAGAGTGTTTTGGCCACCAAGGAGAGACAGGATGCTGGGCTCAGCCTATAAGGCTGCTGACATACTTCCTCACCTTTGCTGCTCCTGGCTGCCAACAATCCTGGTGTCTCCCCAAAATCATTGGGGATCTCGACATCTCCTCCAAAGACGATGATTGCTTTGATCATATCCAGGTGGTCATGCTAGGGGACAAGAGAAAGCTCAGTTGAGAGCTGCTATATGATTTGTCATTCCTTCCCTCCCCTCTTCATGAGCCAAAGTACCCACATGGGAACACCACACAAAACAGCCAGAATTTCAAAGGACCCTTCAAGTAAATAGTCTCTCCTTCCCAGCAGCCTCTGCAGAAAGCTCACCTTCATGGCCAGGTGCAGTGGTGTGTTGCCATCGTGTCCCCGGGCATTGGTGTGGGCGCCATGTGTCAGCAGGACCATGGCGCAGTCCAGGCGGCCCCTCTGGACTGCAATGTGCAGAGCCATGTCAGCCGTGCGGCTGCTCACGTTCACTTCTGAGCCATACTCCAGCAGCAGCCGTGTCATCTGTGCCCCAGCGTGCAGAGGCCACATCAAGAAGAGATAAAGCAGTTGTGAAGACAACCACCTGGGCACTCAAATCATCCAGGTCTCATGGCAAGAAAAGCAGGGGAAGAGGAGGGAGTCTTAGCCTGGATACAGTTGGCTGGCAGATGCCAGCTGAATTGTTCCAAGCACTGGGGTTTCTGTGTCTTTTACCAGCGAACTAGTTGGTGCCTGCACAATCTGGCTGGAGCTTCTGGATCCTTTGGGACTGATACTCAACTATAATGAATGGCTGAGATCAATGGAGAAAAAAAACAGTTCTTATTCAGGCCAGAATCCTTGCAGACTGAAAGGAAAAAATTTGCCTTCTGAGCTTCTCTTTATAAGCCAAGCAAATTCAAGTCTGCTCTGAAACTCCACAGGACATTTCTGAGGGGAATGGGATACTGCAGGAGGGAAAAAAGCCTTGCTACAACAATGCCCTCTGCCTGCAACAAGCGTCATTCAGGTGCTCCAGCGTGGTATATCACCATCCTGCCCAGCTCTGGCAGGAGATGGACTTTCACCCACGTGCAACCACTCTGTGCCTACCTCACACTTCCCCTGCAGCTTCTATTGATCTGTTTGCTCCCAGGAAACTGGCAGGTAATGAGAAGAGAGCTCCCCCCAGGGGCAACTGTGCTTCAAGGACAGTGCTGCAATTTCTTCAACAAAAGGGAAAATGGACAAACTGGCAGCTTCACAGCCATGGATGAAATACTAGGCATGAGCCCACCAGTTTATTTCACTGCAAGGCTCCACTGGTCTATTCCCGTGGCAAACAGCACTGACCGGCACAATGCAAAGAGAATCAAATGCTGGGCTGCTGGCGGGACTCTGACACTCCCAGGGCTCTGCACATGCACTTGGAAAGGGACAAGTTAGCCACAGAAAGAATTAACTGAGTGCTGAGTAGCAGCACAGGCCCTCCCCATGGATTAGCTC
Organism: Sterrhoptilus dennistouni; assembly: GCA_013397095.1. NCBI lineage: Eukaryota > Metazoa > Chordata > Aves > Passeriformes > Zosteropidae > Sterrhoptilus > Sterrhoptilus dennistouni. The sequence goes on along the minus strand of VWZU01002872.1, from coordinate 163,538 downwards.
TATTTACCTCTGCCTTCTTTGCCCAGTGGAGTGGAGTGGCATCATAGCGTGGGTCCTTGGAGCAAACCTGGCTGGCATCGGCCTCTAGAATGGCCTGGGCACACCTGGGAAAGACAGTGAAATGACAGAATGGCTGGCTGCTAGTCTTGACTCAAGACCTCCACTTACATCACCACCTGCCTTTTGCCCAGCGGAAAACCAGGAAACCCTACAGCAGCAGCATCTCTGTGAGTTCCTCAGCTGCACTTTTGTTTTGCTCTTCACAGAAAGTGTGGGCAAAACAGGAAGCATACAAGCCAAATGGTGTTTGGAGCAGGAGAATCTCTCCAATCACAAGTTGTGGAGCAACATCTGAGTGCTTCACTAATACAGGAATATGGCATTTCTGAAAACTCTCCAAACCTGAGAAGCTAAATTCTTCTCCTCTCTTTCCATGGAAACATGGGAATGGAACTGTAATAGTTAAATGCTTGCTGAAATTAAGAACCTGTGTACTTTCCTATGAGTGAAAAACCACACCCGTTGTGAACAGACCAATATCTGGTGCCTAGAAAATAGGGAAGGTAGACTTATGAAATTTGGTTATCTTCTGCACTACCACCAAAAAAACCCAAACAACTGTACAAGAGATGGAGCCCCAATGCAACCTCAGTGACCTAAGCCCATTCTGGGCTTGTGAATATGTGTCTAATGTTGGGAAGTACTTTTCAAAATGCTTAAAAATCAGCTACCAGCAGCTAGTGTTGTCTTGAAAGCCCTGTTTGTAGAGCTTGGACACTCTCTGAACATTAACTATTATAAAGCATATGCAAAGGGAATTGAATTTCTCCAAAGAAAACAGGGAGCAAATATTGAAATTAATTAATATATAAATACTGTGCCTCTTTTGATTTGGTTCCAGAGTGTGTTATTAAGAGTCAAGAGTATCTCTGGCCTACAGGAGAAAGGAAAAACTAAGCTTTGAAATGAAAGCTTATTAGGAACAGAGCACTCAAAGTCAGAGATACAGCGATTAATACTATCTAAGCATCAGTCAACCATCTTCCTACAGCTCATTCCGAGAAAAAGTATTTCACAAACATATCTTTTTAAATACATGTCTTTCTCCTGATGTCTGATACTGAATAAGGTATTAATTCAAGGACAAAAAGATTTTATTCTGAAAGCATTTCTTTGTTTCCCATACCAGCACTTCCCTGTTCTTTTGCCAATGACTATACACAAGACCTGTCCTGCTGAGCACAGCCCTGGACAATGGTAAGTACACAAGTCCCCAATGTAGAGGGGACATTACATACCCCTTCTGGGAGAATTTCAGTGCTGTGTGGATGGGGTAGCCCAGTGTGCCCACGACACTGCAGCTGGCATGGCACTTCAGCAGGGACCGAACCATGTCCTCCTTGCCCAGCTGGCACGCAAGGTGCAGAGCTGTCAGCCCTTCGTGGCTCAGATGGTCCAGGCCAGTAGTTGGGGTTCTGCCCAGGAGCTGGAAGGAGACAATAAATAAATAATTAGACAGACAAACTTGGAAGAGCACCATCTCTTCTTGAGCTCTGAGGGCAGACTCTGGAGCACTGGACACCTCACAATGCTACAGCCTGTCCTCTCCATCCCTGCTCCCTGTAAATTGTAGATCTGTTACACGCTGACTGGTTTGTTCCAGAAAAGTACCCCACTGCCACATTGTGGAAAGTCTGCAAGCTCTGGTGCACACATGAGAAGCGGCAATTGTTTATTTTTTTTGGTTTAGCAAGGAACCAATACAGAAAACAAACATGAGACAGATCAGACAACAAGCCAAGTTGATGCTACCAGAGAAATAAAGAAGAGGATATCTTTTTAATACAAAGTTCCTAACTGCCCACTCCACAGCATGGCAAGCCCTGACCCTCCTCCTACCTCATCATGAATTAGGAAACTCCAGCACGGACCGGTAGGCAGAGGGAGAGATGTCACAACAGATATTGGGCAAACATGGGGGTTGCAGCTGTGGGGAAGAGTCAGTCTCAAGCTCGCACCAAGTCCTGGGGAGCCGACAGACCTCAGGAACCACGTGCAAGGCCACCCACACCTTACAAACCCTGTCACTCTGCCCGGAACTTCTCAGCAATCAAGAACACCTATGACTTCAGACTGCCTTTGCCTCGAGGCTCTGATCACTGTCCCCCATGCAAGGCCATTCAGTTCAAACAGCAGGTCCTGCAGCTCAGGAGAGCCCAGGGCAGCTCTTAACTGTCCTTCAGCCTACAGGCAACACACAATCCCCCATGGTAGTCTCAACACACACTTCACCCTACAGGAGCACTCTACCCAAAACCAAACACCCTGCTCACAGGACAGAGGGAACGGACAGCCATGGGCCTGAGGAAAAGCGGGATGAAGACCTGATGCAAATAGCAAATGATTACTTTCTGAGGAAACTTGCTTAACATCCTTGTTTGTGTGCTGGGTGGAATCTGCACTCTGAATATGGGAAACAGCACCAGTAAAGTGGGGATACAAGCCATAACTCAACAGAGGGAACTGACTTATCTCCCCCCTGTCCACAGCTGCTTTCCCATGTCTATCACAGCACAGAGAAGACCCATTCTAGTCCCACTTTCTCCCAAACTAGAAGTCGCTCCCACCTCAATGATCTGAGGGTTGTTCCCTCGCACAGCATAGTGGAAAACAGTCTCCCCATTCCTGTCGGTGATGTCCACCCGCGCGTGGCACTCCAGCAGCTCCAGCAGGCACTCCATGTCCCCCTTGCGGCACGCCAGGTGCAGCGGGGTGCAGCCATCCTCGCTGTCTGTGCTGTTCACACAGCTGCAAGAGAGGACTCAGTGTGAGGCCCAGGAACGGCTGCGGGGAGGAGGAGGGCATGCAGCTGCTCCAAGAGCTGACACAGAGGTACTCTCCACATCTGTGCCATCTGCTGTGAACCATGAAGTTCAGGAAAGCCCAGCCTCTTGCTAGGGAAGAAGCAGAGAGAAGGGCCATCAAGCAGCCCCACCCTGGACTCTCTCACTGACATGCTGTTCCTTTTCCTGCCCTCCATATGGGATCATCTCCCTCTCCCCAAAGGAAGGCAGGAGACAGGTTACAGTCAGCAACCCGGTGATGGTGCTGCTATTTGCCCTTCAGTCCCCTAACTCCTCACCAGCCTGCCCTATCCTCAGTAAATCTGTGCTGGTTTTGGCTCAGGTAGAGTTAATTTTCTTCACAGTGGCTGGCGTGGGACTGTGTTTTGGACTTGTCCTGAACAATAAAGAGATGTTTTTGTTACTGCTAAGCAGGGTTTACACACAGCCAAGGCCTTTTCTTTTTTTCATACTGACTTACTGGTGAGGAAACTGAAGGTACGGGGGAGGCTGGGAGGAAATACAGCTGGGACAGGTGACCCCAACTGACCAAACTGATCTTCCAGCCTATATGACATCATGCTTAGTATATAAAGTGTGGGGAGAAGAAGGAAGTGGGGGACATTTGAAGTGATGGTGTTGGTCTTCCAAAGTCACCATGATGTGTGATAGGGCCCTGGGTGTGGCTGAAGATCGGCTTGCCCATGGGAAGCAGTGATTCAATTCCTTATTTTACTTTGCTTGTGTACATGGCTTTTGCTTTCCCTTTCTTTATCTCAACCCAGGTTTTCTACCTTTTGCCCTTTCGATTCTCTCCTCACTCCCTCTGGTGGGGGAGTGAGGAGTGGCTGCATGGGGCTTGCCTGCTGGCTGGGGTTAAATCATAGCCAAACTTCCCCATGAAAAAAAAAGCAAGGCCTTATGGCCAAAAACTGTTCCCAGACAGTCCTACTGTACCTTCACTCTCATGGATTAAAAATGAGCAAAAATCCCCTCCAAAAATCTGCTCCACAAGGGCTGCAATAACCTAAACAGTATCTCCAGCAGGACACTTCAATCCTTTACTTCAAATACCGGAGCTCCAGGCTCTGCAGCACGGAGGTTGAAACCCACCAACCAGCTTCCACAGCAAAGAAGGGACACTCTAATACAGCCCAGCCGGCCCTCCCAAGCTCCCTCTGAGCACTGAACCCCCTGTAGACACCCCGCTCCTTGCCTCAGGATGTGGTTGTGCCGGAAGCTCTCCCGGCGGCCAAACTCCACAGCAATGTGTGCAGGGGACCAGCTGGGGTAGCTGCGGATGCAGTCGCTGAGCTGCTGGAGCTCCTCCAGGGACAAGGACTGGCATGAGCTCTCGTAGAAAGGGCGCAGCTGCCGGGCATATTGCTCAAAGTACACCAGGGCATCTGCTTCATTGTCCAGCTGGAAGAGTCTGGAGAAAAGGCAAGCATAGGGTTCATCCTGTTCAAAGGAATAACCCAAATCCCGTGTATGGGAAAGAAACAGGTCTTTTCCAAACGGCAGTGCTGGGAACTTTCCTTTTCGTCTTCAACTAGTGTCATCCTTGTTCCAAGGGGAAGCAGGGAGACTACTTCACTGGAAGAGAGCATCCCTTTTCCTGACCAATGTTAGGTTTTGCTCACAAGTATCCTCTAGATGCTGAACCAACACCAGGAACGAGCAGAAATGCATGGGAACCTATAGATGGCCTAAATATATCACAGCTGCCTGTTGTTGCAATGTTTCGACCCTGTCCTGTTTTGCGGCAACTCCTCCACCAGCACACGCACGGGCCTTTCACCCCTCCCAGTCCACCTGCTACTTCAACACAATACCCCACACCCGCGGCCTCGAAGCAGCCCCGACATCAGGAATCTGGGGGCTTTGGTTTCCCACGTCAGCAGAGATGGCTAAAGGTCTGTCACTCACCGGAACGCGACCTGCGGGCTCTGGGGATTCACCAGCAAGCAGTCCCAGGAGCGAGAGAGGCTGTTCTTATACAGGGCCACCCTACCCTCCTCCCGCAGGCAGGCGTGACCGGCGTACTCGGCGGCCGGCACCTCCCTCACGCGGTACGGGCTGGAGAATATCTGCGTGACGCTGCTGAAGGTGTCCAGCAGCCGCCCAAAAAACTGCATCTTCCCAGAGCCTCGGGCGGTTTCCCCCGAGGGAAAGGCTGCCACTGGCTCCGCCCGGCCCCTGCTCTTCCACGCACTGTGTGACCCAAAGCGCCGCCGTGTGACACTCCGGGGCCGGGAACGGGATGACGGTGGATCCGGGGATGGCGCCGGGCAAAGCACGACGGGCCCCCAGCGCCCCCCGCGCACCGCCCCCG
>VWZU01002872.1:121767-150684 GCA_013397095.1 Sterrhoptilus dennistouni | reverse complement strand
AAAAAAAAAAAAGGAAAACAACAGGCTGTGCTGGCAATTTCCCCTCCTAGAATTCATCATCAGAGCTCAGCAAGAGGGTCTTCTCGTTGTCACGGGCACCAGAGCAGCTGTGGGAGCGTGAGATCACGTGGCTGCCATTGCGCCAGGGGGGACCGTGCTCCAGTGTCGACTGTTGGGTGTACTGCTGGTAGGCTGGAGAGAAGTTGTGGATCGCATCTTGGACAATGTCATGGGGATTCATGGTCTCCTTGAGGCTGCTGGAGATGCTCTTCATAGGAGCACAGCGACCTGTTTGGGTAAGACAGGAAGAAACAAGTAAAGAACACTGCTGCCTTCCCCACACCCCTTAATACAAATGTAAGGAGAACAAGGATCATGCAGTCCTAAATCTTGCAGAAGTTGTGTTACAGACCTCCTTAAGCAGCTGCTGAGGAAATGCCACACAAACAGTGTTGAGTTTTACCAGTGGTGCTCCTAAACCCAGACACTGTGAGCCAAGTGAATCCACCACAGCACCAAATGGGGGACACACCATGAGAACGGGATACATCCACAGTGGCAACCTCCACTACACACTATTGGTGCTGGCCTGGGTGTGCAACAAATACAGTCAAGTAGAGGGGTGCTCCTCTAAACACTTTAAGAAGATATAAACTAAGTAAATTCTAAAAATATAGGAGAAATGGCATTTTCTATTCCACTCACAGGAAATTAAGACTCCTAGGTGGTATCGAAGTGCCCATGGGAAAGACATCATACAAGTAAAAAGCAGCACAAAGTTAAGGGAAAGATGGAAACAGGCAGTACTAGAGGCAGAACTACCCCTTGTGTCATGATGATAGCATGAAGAAAGCAGTAGTTGGAAAATGTACCACCCAAGTGCTAAGCACAGAGGAAAGCTGTGTCTCCTTCTAGGAGCTGCCATGTCTCATGGCTTCTAGGTTCCCTTTCCAGTGTGGGCTTCTGGCTCTGCTCAGTTCTGGGGATGAGCTCCCCAGTGAACCAAAGTATGCTGATCATCTGTGGCAATCATAAAAGTGAAGGGAGGCTGGGGTGAGAGCAGCTCCTTCGAGAGCCTGCACAACTCTTTGGAGAGAGAGTCCCACAGCTCTAACACAAATGCTCTAAAAGCTATGCGTTAATGCCCACACAGCTGTTTTACTACTTATAATCCAGACAATCCTAAAGCAGCTGTGTGAGGCAGTGGAGTTACAGAGTTGCAAGGAAAAGGGAACAAGGGACAGGGCATGTTGTAGGCATGCTGGGAATCAGGAGAGAACAGCATACCACCTAAAACCCAACTGAGACAAACACACAAAAAATGCTGTACCTACCGTATGGCCCATATGATGGAACAGCTGCATCAGGGACCAGTGGCGAAAGCAAGAGAGAGATAAAAGGAAGAAGAGAGAAAGACAGAGACAGAGAAAGAGGAAATAACAAGAACTGAACAAGGCCCACTGCTGAAACATTCCCCATTGTACTGACCTGTAGTTTACCCTTTCATCACCCACAGATCTCCTCTCCCTCCACTGCAACCACTGTTCTTCCAGAACCTCTGGGGCTGGCTGGGATGGAGGGGTCACCTACATCAATACTGCCTGAGGACTGCTGTCTTCCAGCACCTCGGCACAGATCTCCCCCAGCAGAAAGGAATTCTTTTATTTGGAAAACACTGCATAGACTAGGCACAAAACCCCCTTTTCCCAGGGATAATATCCATCTTCCTCTTCCCCAAAATAAGAATCTTACTTATAGCAGCCCAGCTGTCACAAAGTCATTACAGGAAGATCCTCCTCTTCTGCAACAAACATATTGCCAAAGCACAGCCTCATCTTCCCAAGCCAGATTCAAAACAGAGCCTGGTTTAGGCCCTGTTCCTCCTGGCCTTCAGTCTGTTGCACAGTCTGGAGCAGTGGAGTTCCCCTTTGGGGAGACAGGAAGACGGACAAACCCACTCTACCGGAACAATGCAACACCTTACAGCCCTCAGGTCTGCAACAAGTTGTCGTGGGTGGCATACTAGGGGACTGAAAAAGGAACAGCGCAATTCAGGCAAGGTTTCTGTCCCAGAGAGCTGTTGCACAATAAATCTGTACAGACACCACGCAGGAGGGGATGTGGCATTTACCAAACTATTGGGTTGGGACTCATATCAATGTGCTGGCTGCCTGAGGGACCAGTCTCCACCTAGTCTCACTACCAAAGAGACAGGCCACGTGCACTGGCATGCTTCCTACCTTGGGCATCAATTCTCTTGTCCACATACACCTTGTATGTGAAGGCATGGCGCAGGGCAATGGCTGCAAAGAACATCTCCACACAAATGATGAAGTCCTGATAGCCAGCAGCTACTGTGCCTTCACCCACAGACACATTAGCAGAGTGGATTTTGGGGATGGCACCACACTTTTCCAAGATGGCCAACAGCATCCCTAAATAAAGTAAGAAGTTCATGTAAATGTGCAGAAAACATGGTCTCACAGTAACTGCAAAGAATGGAAATAGCTGTTTGTGCTGTATGTTCTAGACACAACCCCACTCACCACAGGAGCTACAAACAGAGTAGGGTATAAACACCCCCTCCTATGGTCACTCGTACAACAGAGAAAGGAATAATAAAATGTGACAAATAAATTTAGACAAAGAATGTTCAAACACTGATCCTCTTCTATTCTCAATTGACACATAAACTGTGGAACTAACTGCTGCAGGACTTAATCAAGTCCTAAAGAGTAAAAGGAGTCAGATATTTCTGTAAGCAATCCTGTGATGTCAGTGTTGTCCCAAAATAGGTTCTTTCACACAGTGTTCAAGAGGCCAATCCACACAGTCAAGGTATTTGGCTTATTTACAGATCTACATAGAAAGGAGTCCTGGCTGGCAAATCCACAAAGCCAGCATGATGACTACCAAAGCTTTTTGCTATTTATACATTTTAGCAAACAAAGCCACTAATGTTCCTTGGCTAAAAATTACCTAATTCTCTTTTTAATTAGTATTCTGTCTTCTATTGGTTAATGATCCTCTCGCTGCTCATGCTAATTAGTCTGCATGATCAGTCACTCCTTTTGAGTCAGTGGTTTCTTGGGTCAGTGGCCATGATGCCCCCCTGCCAGAATTATCTTTTTCTCTGTTGGAGCTGATTCAGAACAGTTGCTGACCTGTCCTTATTAGTTTCTACCTTATCTTGGGGGTTTTGCCAAATGTCTTTGTGGCTTGTAAATTCTGCATTCTTTGTGTTCGCTATCTGTGGGACATCCTTCTTCCCAAGCTTTGTAAACCCTAAACCTTAAGAAGGCAATTCTACTGTCAAGTAATTTATCTTTCTAACCCCTGGATGTCACTTGGAGCTTGTTTGTTAGCTGCTGTTTCACAGATTAAATCTCTTTTCTTGTTGATTAGACTTGAAAGAATACAAAGATCAAACACCAAAGAACATCCTTTCTTAAGAAAATTTTGACATATTCCACATTTTGCAACATCAGCACTTGCATTAGCTAGAACAAAAACTGTAGCAACAGAACTTTTCATTAAGTATATTAGTGTTTTTGACACACCACTGTAAGAAAGAGGTTTCTTCCTGTCCACAGCTTAGTGGCTGAAGAATTTCAGAGAAGACAAAGTGTGTGACCAGATGCCTCAAGATGATAAACCAGACAGCTTATTATTTTGTCTGTAAACAGGGAGGATGGGCTATACTCCAACAGCCTAAATTCCACCTAAGTTCCTACTCAATTAGTCTTTGAAGTGCCACTCAGTAAACCTAAGTAGGGCATTGAACAGGAAAATGCTTAGAGCCAATTAGTCAGAAGCACTACGCTTAGGTGGAATTTCTACTTTCTGACTGTGCCTCTGCTTCATGTGTATGAATTCTGAATGTTCTTCTCTCAGCGGTGGTTCTGTGGCAGCACACACTGCATCCAGCCAGCTTGTTGCTTCACATACATCACAGACATACCATTAAAATTTTATTTACAGAGCACCATAAAAAGACTAAAAATTTTTAGATGTGCCACTTTAATCAATAAAATGGCAGCATGCAGATAAAATGTTGGCAGCTTATGCTTTATGATTGTTTCAGGAATGCAGAGGACTCTTCACCTTATCAGCTGATTTCTCCAGGTACCCTATTCTTGTGCACACACACAGAGAAATAATAAGGATTCAGGAGCCTATAAACAAAAATTAAACTGAGCAAAACAGATTTCCCAGAGAAAAGCAATGAATGACTATAAGCCAAATGGAATACAGAAAGACATTCTGTCTCTTAATCAACATCTGCTCTATCGACTCCTGTGTCTGAGCCCCTGCAGAGAGATCTTTGTGCCTACCAAGAGAAGGGAAAAGCAGCTCACCTTGCCAGAAGGACAGGAAGATGACAGACTTCACCATGAAGAACTTGAGGACTGGGCTATAGGGACTGAGCAGCTCACGTGTGGCAAAGTAGAAAAGGAAGAGGGCATATAGTGCCAGGCTGACAGAGATGTTGTAGATGATCGTCACATAGAGGTAGCCACTGGTTACACTGAAAAGAGAAGATAGATATATAAATGCCTGAATATGGCATAATGTTTTCCCCTTGACACTGTCAATGGAGAGTTTCGAGAGTCCGTTTCCTTCCTGCCTCTCGGTCCCATTCCCACCTCCAAAATAAGGTAGAAGAAACATGAAACTAAAAGAGGGCTACCTCTTCCTCCTTTTCTCATGCACATCAGCCCATGTAGTCCCATCTTTTCTCATGGCTCAGCACACACAACGACAGTAAACAAAGCCAGGCAGAGAAGGGGCAGCCAAATCTTGCATGCTAAATAAATAAACTTACTCAAAGTCACCATCCTGGTACTTGCCAAAGGCCTGAAGGATGACAGTGCTGATCGCCATGAGGGGCTTCACCACACAGAACTGCAGGGTAGCCTACAGGAATGAGAGGGGAGGAATGAGAAGGAATGGTGCAAAAGCACAAGCTGCCAAACCAGCATCACAATGAAGTATCCATGGGGACCACTCAGCATGGCAACATAATCCAGTCCCAGAAGGAGGTCTGACCCTGCTACTTGCTAATTGATTGTGCTTGAGGACTGCAGCACCCAAAAGGAGATGAAGGAGTTTCAGAAGATGCACATGTGCTATCTACTTGTCTAGAATGGGAAGAAAAACCTCTCCGTAGGGTTTTTCCTAGAAGCTGCTCAGCCCCATTCTTTCAGAGATGCTTTTCACAGGCTGCACTGCAGCACATTTATGCACTGTAACAGTATTAAAAAAAAAAAATCCCACACTATGCTGTGGCACAGACACAGCAAGTTTAACAGAGACAGTGGGGAAGGAAAGCAAATTCCTGTCCACAGTTATCACAAAGTGAGGTAAGAAGGTACACTGGATCAGAGGGGTACCCTGCTGTCTGAGGAGGAACTTTTGACAACTGCCACAATATTAAGCCATTTTGTAAACACAGCAATGTGTGTTGCCACACACAAGTTAAGAGCTATTCTGCTGTCATCCACATGACCTTTACTGAATCTCCCCAAAGGTTCCATGGCTCTTGGGATCAGCTCTAGCCATGCTGCCTGTATAAACTACTGCTCCTACTGGGACTGAGTGTTCTATCAAAGCCACTACATTCTTCTGCAGATGTTGAACTTCAAAGTCCTAAAAAAGGGAAGACTTATGGCCCTAAAAATGTCACCCTGAAGAGATGTGACCTGTCTCTCCCTGACGGAGGCTGAAGAACCCAGGTAGGTGCTGATCCGTGTGCATGTGGGGAGGGCTATGTAAGGAAAGAAGGCAAAACCAAATGGTAATAATTGCTTAGGATATGATACAATTTGTTAGTGGTCATAAGACTTCAAGGAGATTAAAAACTCCAGCACATGCCAGCTAGTGAGTCACTTTAAATATGTGAACTGGAAAAGGTCAAGCTAATTGGTAAACAACTCCATCCTCTGAGCTTCCCCTTCTTCTGATCTGGGGACATTTTAACTATTTCCCCGCAATCCAAACCACCATGTACTATTTTTAGCTGCTTCCCTAGAAGATGCTATAGCATATGGGAAGCACATGGATGGTGTGTGACCCATGTGTGAGGGTCACCAGACAGAGGCCCAGCAAAGAATCTTGATCAAGACATCTTTAAGGAAACAAGCTGTTTAGATTTCACACCACAGACACCAGCACACCACCACACTTTTGGAGGTCCACAGGCAACACAGGCAGAGTGACTGACCCACAACACACATTCCTCTTCCTGATATCATGATGGTGGATACTGCACAGATCAGCCCTGACATTTGTTCTGTTACCCTTTCACACCAGCCTTCCCAGGGGTTTGCCTTGAAAGGTCTTCCCCAAAAATCCTGGAATTCTAAAAGTACCAGAAAGTGAACCTTGGCATCAACAATTTCTCACCAAGACAATATTTAAGTTCAAGCCAAGATGGATGGAATTATTTAAGCATCTCTTTGCAATACACCTCCCTCACAGCCTCCACAGCAGACTTAGCAGTTAGGAAAGAGCAGGCATGAGTAGAAAAACTGCTGCCAGATACCAGCAAAAGAAAAGCAAAGTATCTACCGAAGACAGAGTTACCAAATGACCTGGGATCTGTGGAGGCCAGCAGAAAAAACACACCTTCCCCATTCCCTAAGGTGTGCTTCTAGTCTTCACTGTTGTGAACAAACTTTCCAAACACAGACGTGTTCAACCCAGGTGGTGAACTGCAAGAGGCTGTGGGACATGAGAAGCAAGAAATCTAGGAGAAATTATTTCTCCAGCATTCATTCATTTTCATGGGTGTTACATCTGTTTACAATAAATATATTGAAAAAGTCAAAGTTAACATTAGGAGCAATAAGAATAAGTAATACAGTGAATCAACCAAAGGGTGTCCAGATGAAACCCATGAGAAACAGCTGAAGCAACATACTGGGTTCAGACTAGAAAAGAAAAGTATCAGGCGACAAAACAAAAAAGCTCTAAGGGCAAAATATGGGGCAGGGACAAATAGAACAGATACACAAAATGGGGTCCTTTGAAAATGGCCACTTGTGCAGCACAGCTTAACCCTGGACATTACCATGAGGCTGCATGTAACTGTGTCTTTTTGGGGTGACACTAAGGCCTTTCTATATCCCAGTCAGCCTCTCCATAGAGAAACTGCTTGAGAAGAATTCAGGCAGCAATTCAAGCTCACATATCCACACACATTACAAGGCTAGCTCAGCAGAGAGGCAGAAGGCTCCCAGCCCCAGATCAGTTTCCAGCAAACATTTATTTCATATGCTGAAAGTGAATCTGGAGCAAAAGAGGGGGACCCTGTGGATTTTCTCAGTTACATAGGGTCTCAGGTTCGTAGGTGGTACAGGGGGCAGGGCAGGGGGCAAGTGACCATAGGGAAGAGAGGAACAGGACACCCACAGCCAATGGGGAAACAGGGAAAAGGGATACCATGGGGTGGGTGATGGACTTGCAAAACCCAGAGAGAAGAATGCAAGGAGCCATGGGGGAGAAGCCTTTTGTTACACGTGGGAGGGGTCGCTTTTCCAAGGCAAGGGAGTTGGAAATTCCTTTAATGGCACAAGGGACTCCACAGCTGCACTGTACTTTTGATGTTCCTGCATATTGCTAAAACATAGAAGATGGGCCATGATGTTCAGGAGAAGCCAGGGCAGATATCTAGACCTGCTGACAAAATTACAGTGACCGAAGCCCTTTCAAAGAACCAGACCTGCTTCACACTGCCTCCTCAGAAACTTCCTGTGTTCATTTCAGCAAGTGAGTAAAGCCTTGAAATTGACCTGCTGTTTCATGACAGCCAGAGGTGACTGACCTGCAATGAGCAGACAAGGGCTGTGTAGAGGTTTAGGTCTCCCCCATTCACCCACCCTTGACAAACCCAGTTCAGCACAGACAGACACACACATGGTGAGCAATACTCGGTTCCTCCTACAAACAAATGTGTCATGCTTCACCTCCACCCCCTCCTCAGCTCCAAACCACAACAGCAGCTCTGGGAATTCAGGAGGCTGTTACACAACTGTGCGGTGTCTGCGACACAACACAGACATCAATTTCTTAGAGCTGGGATCTCTGTAATCCAGAAAGCAGAATGTTGGGAAAGACGGGACAGGAAGGACTTATTCTTTAAAAAAAAAGTGGGGGAGGAATGAAAGGATGTCTCTAGGCAGTGCCACAAACACTGAAACAAAAGCAGCAAATTAGTTAACTGCTCCAAAGTGAAAAGCAGAAGCCTCTTTTAACAAAGTGTAATTCTTGCAAAATTTGTTAAAATGCCATCCTAGTTTTTTGCATTAATAGTTTCCTAATGTTTTACTTTTCTGTATTTTCTTTACGAATAACTTAGTGAGTAGACAAATGTTAGTTAAAGTATTCTACATGATATTGATTTTAGTTTTTGCATTATTAATTTTGTCTTTTTACTGAAAAAATAGTATAGTATCAACTGTCTTAGCAAATCTTATCCTGGGAGTTGGTAAAAGAATTTGTACATATTTGAAATCTTACAAATATGTACTTTCTCAAAGTCCTGCCTCAAAAAACTCCAAAACTATTGTAATTTAGATTTAAATTTTGAATTTTAATTTTTTGATTTACTAATTAGTGAACAAAAACCAAAACCAAAAACAATTTAAAATTTACAGAAAAACCTTCTACCAGCTCTCAAACTATTGTATTGAAAAATAGGTTTGATTATTTTAATAGTAATAATTGTAGTTATAGTAGCAATACCTTGTATACTCCAGTGTGTGCAAAAATTAATGAGTAAGACAATTTCTAGTATTTTAGTTGTTCAACAAAACGGGGGAGATGTTGGGAAAGACGGGACAGGAAGGACTTATGAATATGATTGCATGATAAAAAATACTGCAGATACAAAACCTGTAAGTGAAATAGAAATGGAAGCCAGTTTTGAGATGTAAGCCTGGCAGGCAGGAAGACGGTGATTAAGCTGACAAAAGGACAAGAATGTTGCCCTTCCACCCTGGCAAAGACACCCAGGAACAAATGCATAAGAAAGAAGTCTATAGAGAGTAAAATGACATGGTAATGCAGTCGTTCTTATAGGCTGCATGCAAAGTTTGTAGGTTTTGTATCTCACACCGGTTGGTCAATGTGAATTAGAATATTCAACAGAAAAAAGGATATATTGTATTGTAACAAGAGGATCGCTCTCTTGTCCTGGCTCTCCTACCTTTTGCCCTTACCTCTCTCCTCTGGCCCTCTCACCCTTCTTCCCTTACCTCTTTTGGCCCTTCTCCTCTCCTCTCTCTCACTTCACTTGCTCCTGCTTTCTCCCCACGTTTTTCCCCTGCTCCTACCCCGTTTTTACCCCTTAGCTCTCTTCTATCTCTCTCTCTCCCCATTCTCTCTTTAGGGCTTTGCTCCAGCCCAGGCTGGTGGCTGGAAGCAGAGCCCGCTTTACCCACGACCCTTGTAATAATAAAGCCACGTGTTTCTAGAGCATCTCAGGTGTGCAGAGTTCCTTGTCCCTACCATCCACGGAGAAAAATTCCTACAGCAGAAGAGTTTCTTCCTAGGATTAGCATCAGTTCGAGGAGACAACTTGTGTCTTAAACTAAGGCCTTTCTGATGTGGGGTTGAGTAGAAAATGTTAGAATCATTCTTAACATTTTAAAACCATTCTTAACAAACAAAACAACCCTAAACACCTCCTCTTCTCAGCAGTCTGTAGGCCTCTCAAAATGCTATTAGAGCCAAAAGAAATTCAGCAGCAAAACGCACCATTGTCACCTCCACACACTTAAATTCTGCAGAATGTTCCAGTCCCTCCAGCCCATACCTGTTTGCAGAATCGCAGGAATCCAATTGAGTATGTCTTTCCCCACAAGCAGCAAGTCCCATACACACAGCTGGACCTGAAAGAGCCAACATAAGATTACAGAGTTCACAAGCAAGATTTGGGCAAGAGTGCAAGATTCCCACCCTCTTTGTCTACCTCTCTAGCAAAGTTTCAGGACTGGTGCTTTCTCCAACAATCACTGCCGCTTTCAGAGACATGTCTAAAATAACATCCTAACTATACACTGCATTTTTTTTTCCTGTCACTGAGTAGCATGGGGAGAAACATAGATCATAGAGAAGACACAAAGAGTCAACTGAAGACAGAAAGGATTTAAAGGAGGAGAAGGTCTCCTGCTTTAAGGAGTAAGAAAATAAACAAAGAAATAGGTAAGTGTCCAGAAAAACTGTGACTCAGTCCAGCTTGCCTAAGAGGATGCGATCAGGCTGATCTGTCTCAGAGCAAGGTAGTGGTAAATCATCATCATCCATGCTGCCCAGTTCCAGCAGACATTTGCCACTTGACACAGTTTTTCAGGACAGAGATAGAGAAATACTAGATGGGCACAGAAGGAGGACAGCGTCCTGCTGTAAGTACAATAAATACTCACTCAATTGGTTTCCCTCTGATCTCAGACATGATGGAGCTCTCCCCTCCCAAGTACTCATAGCACAGGCTGAGAAAGTTGTATATTACAAAAGCTGCAAAGACATAAATCACAGTAAAATGAAAACCAACTTCAAAACAGGTGCAAGGACCAAGACTACAGGCAACTGACCAAACATTAGCAGGGACTGCTTATGCAGCACCTTTCCCCTCAAAGCACTCTAGATTTTAACTGCATTTATCATTGTACCTCAGCACTCACAAGACTATCTGAATGGGAGTTTGGCTAAGGTCCCAAGCCAGTTCCATGACTCATGCCAAGAGGGTCACAAAACCATTTAAAACTGTGGCCAGTCTCTGTTTTATTTGGCATCTGTACGATGCCATTCTTTATAGGGTTCCTGAGCATTATTCCAAGACATTACACTGGTACTAAATAATCTGGAAAAGGTATCTCTGATCCATCAGTTATATGTTTTCTCTTGTATTTAATCTTTTAGCTGATGAACACAGTTTGTCTCTGCCAGGTAACCAGACTATAGACATAAGAGCTGGATAAACAGAGAGTTTATAACAATCAGTAAAACTCTGTTTTCATGTCTTGTGGGGACTTTTGCAAAACAGGCTCTCTGCTTTATTTTCTCAAAAAGATGAAATTTCTTGTGTGCTGAATAAACTTCTCTTTAGCCACCTCTTTTCCACCTTCCCTAGCAATCTGGTGCAGATGACAAACAGCCTGACCACTTCAGTGCTCTGCCCCACTTCAGTCCCCAGTAACTACAGATGTATCTCCTTTTCATGGGATCCAAACTCGCTTAAATGTGCATGAAGTGAGCCTGTACATCCTGTCTGCCACTCTCTGGACTTGTTATAATTGC
This sequence comes from Sterrhoptilus dennistouni, assembly GCA_013397095.1. Lineage (NCBI taxonomy): Eukaryota > Metazoa > Chordata > Aves > Passeriformes > Zosteropidae > Sterrhoptilus > Sterrhoptilus dennistouni. The sequence goes on along the minus strand of VWZU01002872.1, from coordinate 139,383 downwards.
TGTTGGACCCTGAATGTTGTGAGATTTTTTAGGGCAAGGACTGTGCTTCTGCATTTCTAACAGACAGCCTTGGGGCAAGGCAAAATGACAGACCAGATGATCCTTGCAACATTATATTCTGTGGTCACCTGCATTTGGACATTCCCTGGAATGACAACACCCAAATTCTGCTTTTTGCCCCAAATAACTGGGATAGAAACAGTAGTCTCAAGGAACTTTAAAATAAGAACAGAAACCTAATAATGTACAACACTGAGAAGCTAATCTCCCCAAGCAGCCAGTTATTAGACCTGAGGTCAATTTTTCCACACAAATGATCTTCCAAAGTCAGACAAATTCTTCTATAAGCATCCAAACTATGCCCTGGCAAAGAGGTACTCCACACTCCCCAAAACACTTACACACTCTCAAAACACTGTACTTAAGGCTTGTAGATGTGTCTAGATGGCAAGAATGATATGGACATAAAAGCCAGTGGTATACATGCTTCTATGTATGTAATTGGGATATTGTTATTCTGTCTGTAATCCTTATTATTGAACGAAGTTCACGCAGTAATGATTTTGCCAAAGCTTTAATTAAGACAGAAAACACCAATCACGGAAAAGTTATTTAAATAACTGTGGTAACCCCCTTTGCCTTCAATTTTCTTGCAACTCAGCTGACAGCTCCCAGCACCCAGAGGAAGAAAAGCAGAGCTTTTCCTGTTGTCCTCCAGTGACCCCTGCCCTCTCATGTGGTCATTACAACACTAGCTGCCCATTCCCCAAGCACTACGGAAGAGATGACGTCAGAGGAAGAAAAAACAAAACAGAAATATCTGCCCATTCATCCCCAAAAGAAGGACTAATTAGCAAAGCTCACCACACCAGCAAAGAACTCTTCTCCCATTCTCGATCCACATCCATCAGAGGGTATTCATGATATCAACATAACAAAAGAAAACCCAAACAAACCCTACTTGTGTCAGTGATTCTGACACCCTGGTTTGTACAGAAACAGCCACATGAAAGAATAACAACAGAACAGGCTTAGCCTAACACACACTACAAAATACGGTCCATAAATGGCTTAAGAGAGCTTTCGGAATTTATTACTAGGGTCTTCCACCATTCCTTAACAGCCCACTTTGCAATGTAAAACCTTTCCAAAAAATAAAGGTGGATGGCAAGAGAAGGAAGAGGACAAAAAGGCTGTTTTGACGCAATCCCCAGAAAAAGCAAGGGAGAAAACCTGCTTTCAAAAGGTGTTTGCACCTCCACTTGTAGTTTCCTCACAGGCCAACATGCCAAAGTGAACTCTGGAACACGGGCAGCCTCCTGAGCAGATGCTCAAATGTTTGCAAAGTCCAAGAGCAAGAGAGGCAGAGGGATAGTGGCTGTTGCTAGGAGAGCAGCAGGCTTCCTGCTAGACCTATACACATGCACAGGGAAAGAAAAAAACCCAGGCCCAAACAAAGAAGCTTTCTTGCATCACGTGTGTGCATTTGCCATCTGCTGCTGCATCCAGAGTATTGTTGTGAAGGAAGGCCTGCTAGCCCCTTCAGCTGATTAACTTGTTCTCATGGCCAGGGGCAACTCTCCACAATGCAGATCTCGCCAAAACAACTGCACCAATGACTTAGGATTTAATGAGAGTATGGTGATAAATTGTCCTCAAAAAGACACTACTAAAGTGCAGTATCTCCTGCTGCGTTGGGCAGAGGCTTCTTTCAGGATGAGACTAGGAAGGAAGCTACAATAGCATTTACAGGTAAGTAGTCTTTTCCTTCGCATAGAGTGCTAGTGGTATTACATCACTGCAGCAGATAACCAAAATCAAGCAGGTGCTCATCCTGAACATGGCACCCTCGCTTCTCCAGGATGCCAAAGCACTTAACACTTGATCAGCCCCAGCCTGTGGCCACTGTGTGACCCTGTGCAAGCGCACAAGTGGCCACAGGATGGGACCAGAGGAATACATTCCTAACAAGCTGCACCAGGAACACAGGACAAAGCAAGTGTCTGGCTGCTAAGTGCTGTTAAAAGAGATAGGAGCTAAGCAATACCTCACTTTTTAACACCCAGATACCATCAGATTTTTTTGCTTTACCAAAAGCTTTTACCTTCCTGAAGCAAAGAATCCCAGAAAACCACAGACATAGTCTCTACAGAACCTTGGAGGGAAGGCTCATGCTCAGAGGCCAGTGAGGGCGAGGGTCAAGTTGGACAGGGCTTTGAGCAACCTGATCTAATGAAAGATGTCCTAAGCCATGGCAGGGGTGCTGCACTAGATGATCTTTAAAGGTCCATCCTGCGACAAACCATCCTATCATTCTATGATTTTCAGTCACTAAGCAAGCCATAGTTATCCAGTTAGGCATACCATTCAGTAGGTGACACGATGCTCCCTTCGTGTTCTCAAACAGAAATCCTTCTTCTTCAGAGACTACAGAGACCCCCCCCGCCCCGACCACTTTCTGTCTGACCCTTCCTTACCTTCATAGCAGTCCCGCACTGTGCCAAAGTAAACATAGTACTGGTCATTGGTGAAGAACAGGAGACTGAGCCATGAGTCAAAGGCATAAATGGGCACAATGAAGAGGATCCGAACAATGTAGCGCTGTTCATTTGGGCAGCTATAGCAGCGGAGATGCATGTAGATCTGAGGGACAGAGAGGGGAGACCAGGATCAGTGGTATATGGGGCAGAGAGGAGAAAGTAGAACGGGAGAGTCAACTGGGCCAGGAAAAACAAACTCAGTAAATCATCTCTCGATTGCCTTCAGCAGCCTCAAAGTGATGAACATAAAAGAAAAGATAAATCACTGTTATCATATGGCATTGATACAGCAACCTTCAGTTTGCAGAGAAGGGGAAAGAGGGGAAAGAGAAAATGCAGGCATTTTTAATCTAGTTTCTTATAGGGAATTGATTTATTTTTCCATCACCTTGTCCACATTCTTTTTGTTCATACCTTTTCTGCCAGTCATCAGTCCTACATTCCTGCTACCCTCTTTTAAGTACCTAAGATTCATAACACTGCAGCCTGCTTTTCTTTGAAAAGGGACAGTGTGCACACTTAAGCACATGCTTATTGTGAACACTCACTCTTATTGGCTGTTTCGGAAGCTTTTGAGACTTTCACCTGAAACAACCTAAGAGAGCCCTTTACAGTGCATCCTAAAGCTGATAAGCCACAGCTCATCTGCTGAAAAGGTGTCATTCTGCACACAGGTGACAGCACAGCCACAAAGGGTCAACCATCGAGGGAGCACTGAGCTCATGCAGTGTGCTCAAAGGAACCACACAGTTTGTTCTGTCTGACTGCACATGCACACATGCCAAACCCTCTAAGTCACTGGCTGGGGGCAGCAAAGCATCCCCACCCTACCTACTTCCACCACTCACACCTTAGCCATCATTAAATCACACACCCAAGATGCTTTTTTACAGAACATCCACCTCCCCGAAAAGGTATTGACCACAAGCACACCCTGAAGATGAGCAAAACCCCTGTAATGCCCTAATAATATGGGCAGAGCTTCAGCATGATTTGTGGGTACACTCTCTTGACCATGAAGTCAGGAGAGGCAAGGCCTCTCTCTGTACAGCAATCCTCACTGAGCTGCTGTCCCAGCTGCTGGAATTAGTAACAGCCAGCTGATTACATATGTGCTTCACCACTGACTGATTCTGCTGCCTGAAGAGGTATAGGCATTCATCTGAAGCTTCACCCTGCATTTTGGGGCGCTGTGAGGATTCTCCAGAGACGAAACAAGCATACATTGACAATCTCATCTTTCCATGTAAGGGAGAGGGGCTTGAGTGTCCCAGCTGTTACTTGTCCCTCACTGGTCAAAATTGACTGAAGGGCTCAACAATACTTCCAATTCCTCTTCTTAACCCATGAGAAGCTCACAAAAGTTCATTTCCTGAGGAGAACAGGTTGAAAATAAGCTAACGAACCTTAGAGATATTTTTGCCTTGTGACAATCCCAGTGACACATCTCATCCAGAACAGAGACAGCTGACACCAGAGTTCAGATGACTCCAAGCTTTGCCCTTGGGATGTCAAAAGAGCCCTATGATCCCATATGCCTAGGAGAGCACAGGAACTGCTGTCATGTAAGAGGACAACAGTGCGTTTCAATCAGCAGTGCTTCTGGAACTGACCTCCATCAGTTTCTTCAGAGGAGGGCATTAATGCAATGTTATACTGTGCAACTGTGCAATGTTATACTGCAGAGGAAAATTTCTTCCTACCCTCAGCAGGTGATCAATTTGACAGGAGGATCCATTGAACTTGTAATTGTTACCCAAGCTGGTGAAACTGCAGGTGTTACTCTTATTCATCTGTGACTAATCCATTTTTTACCTTCAACCTTCACTAGCCCCTGTACTCCATCAATAGGCTGTACTTTTCTAGATTCTAATAATCACTCTGGAATCTACAATCCAACAGGTACAAAACACGGGTTGATAAATAATAGGGCTTGTGTTTCCCCACTGTATTTTTCAGTTCACATGACAGCTACATGAAAGAGAGGAACAGAACAGGATGCAGGGTTTGACTTATTCTGGTTCCCAGGACACGTGCCCCAGAGAAAGGGGAGGGGAAAAAATTAAAATGAAGCATTTCCTGCTACTCCTTTCCAGAGTGGAGTTCAGCCTGTGGAATCCACTGGCACAGAAGGTCAAAGGAGGAATGTCAAACAAGAGGTGACTAGAATCTTTTAGCTAACAACTGACAGAATTTAAAAAATGGCAAAATTCAGCTAAAGACCTGTGAAAAGATGGCTTGAGATAACACAGCTTTCTGCAGACCTTCAAGAGATGGCCAAATGTTTTACACCTGCTAGTTTAAAAGAGTGTGCTTCCTCTCCATTCACACTATGAAAATGGTCTGTTCCTTCACTGTGGGGAAAAGGAAAGGATGAGAAGTCAAGTGACAGGGTTTTACCTGATGGCAGGTGATGAGCAAAGCTGTCCATACAAAGAAACCTGAGATAGCCTGAGCAGCAGTGGTCATGAGGAATATTGGCTGCTCCACAGCTGTAGGGCTGCCATCCTCTGGCATCCAGGAGAAGTTAGGAGCCACAGCTGGAGTGGTGGCAGTTGACCCCAATCTGGGGGCTGCAGTGACATCAGTCATCATAATCATGGTGCCCTTTGGTGAGAGGTTCCAGTTGGGATTGCTAAAGAGCTGCCCACAAGCCAAGACCTGTCAGGGAAGAGAACCACAAGCCAATTGAATCCAGCTGAAAGTAGTCAGGAATGTAATAGAAGTTTGCATCTCTCACATGCCTTTCACCAGGCTGCTCACATGTTTTGTGAACAGGACCTGGGTAAGTCTGCCACTGCCACCCTCCTGATATAACAGATCATGTGGTACTCAGGAACCTGTGATACTTCCCAGAGACCATGAAATCTGGCCATTGCCATCATCACCACTCTTCTGCAATAAAAATATGTAAGATGAATACAGCATCCACCAGAGATCACAGAATCACAGGATGTTTCGGGTTTGAAAGGACCTTAAAGACCATCTAGTTTCAAGCCCTGTGCTGTGGGCTGGGACACCTTCCACTAGACCAGGTTGCTCAGAGCTCCAACAAACCTGTCCCTGAACACTTTCAGGGATGGAACATCCCTAACTCTTCTGGGCAACCTGTGCCACTGTCTCACCACTCTCACAGCAAAGAATTTCTTCCTAATATCTAATTTAACCTACTCTCAGTTTAAAGCCATTTCCCTTAGTCCTATCACTACACACCCTTGTAAAAAGTCAGAAGGAAGTATCTAAATCATCCATGCTGGAAGATGACAGGCACACCTAAATTACAGCTCTGTTTTCCATAAGAGTACAGGCAATTCTGCTCTGTCTTAGTGTCATGGTTAGCCTGCCAAACAGCAACAAGCTACAAGAGCATGTGCCACCAGTGTCCCTAGGCAGGAAGGGAGCAGGGGGGGAGAATATCCTAATTCCTCCAGCAATTAGGAGGAATGCCCACCTCTCCTACAGCCATGTTGAAAACCACACTCAGTCCAAAGCACCCTCACTGAAAGATATGCACTGAAAGCTCTTCTCACTTTGACAGTGTCTACAGCATGAAAGTCATGCTTTTACCAAAATTTGTATGGCATGGTACATTTAGCCAGCCTGTTACTAATTTTACTAACTTAGCATTGTTTTCTACACGATGTGAATTAAACCTGATTGGCATTTAAAAGCCAGCTGACACATAAAAACACATGCCGAACACAATACGCAAGATTTCAAATCAGCATGACCCTTGGCCATTTCCTGGTAAAAAGCTATCTTCTTCAATGGAACAAATTCTTGAAGGTCTAAGATCTAAAGTAGCTATTATTTTCAATCTGGTCATAAGTAGACTCTAGTGTGACCTCTGGATTGTAGGAAAATAATCCACTTAAACCAAGATCACAAGCAGGCAGCCATTGGTTCTATCCATTACAAGAGCTGCTTTTGAAGCAGCTATCAAAGGGAACAGCATAATATTGCCTCCTTCCGATAAGCTCCCAATATTTTGCAGAATAGCACTTCTATAAAAGCTCAAGACATTGCTCTTGCACAGGCCTTTATGATCAGTGGATGGAAAGGGCTTTAGAAAGGCCAATGATCCATTACCAGAGTTTACAGCTGCACCAGTGAAGGACACAGCTGTCATCTACTGACAGGTTGTTACAGAACACAAAACAGAACACACATTCACAGAGGAACTGCCCCAGCCCTGCTTCACCTGAAGCCACAGCACAAATTAGGGAACAGATACCCAGTAAAGGCAGACTGCCAGTAGCAAGTCCTTTCCACATGCGTACGAAGGCATGAAAATGGCCCCTTTAGCACAGGCTTTTCCAGAGCACACACTTGTAATCACTGGTGTGCGGCACTCTGACGTTACCTTATGTCACACTGCACCTCCTTTCTGCTTTCTTCCATGGGTGAAAAAGTCCTGGGAAATACCCAGATTTGTTTAAGGGCATATTATTATCTTACTATAAGTGGAGCTGCAGAAGTGCTGTGCTTTAATTTACAAACTAATCATCACACTTGGCTTTTTTTTTGCTCTTTGCAGTTGTTTTTCTAAAATATGCCTGCTCTGTGTTACAGCTTTCCATAACTGCATGTACAGTAGAGTAATTCCTTTCCAGTCCTGATCATTATGGAAAATGTAACTTAAGTTTTGAACTTCTAAGCATACACACACACCCCCACACTTCATTATCTGTACTATATCTAAAAATTTGGAGGGATGGAGGCTGGGTGGAGATGTCACAGGTTAGCAAGACTTATTGCTTTGAAGAAAGGGATTTCTACCCAAGTAACTTCTGAAGCAACAGAATACGCAGTGTTGAGAGTGCTTCCACAAAGCTCAAAAAGGGCACATTCAAAATGAAATCAGAGCAGATGCACCTGTGGTTAACCTAGCTCTAAATAAAGTCCAGCCAGCTGCAGTCCTGTACATCCCAGTGCACTTTGGGAGCTATGCAAGACAGGAAGCTGCTAAGCACTTCCAAAAGTTCATGGAGGAGACGATCTGTACAGCAGACCACAGGTACCAGGAGGAACAGGACCTGGACATCCACACTCCAGCTAATCAAACCACATCAGTGGCACAGAACCAAATGCACCAGCAGTAACATCAACAGAACTGAGGATATGAAAGGGAATTCTTCCGTGTCTCTGCACTCATTTAAAAATAAGTGGAAGCAGAACAAAGTGATCAACAAGCATTTTGTCATTACAGGGGTTATGTATTCATAAGCAATGTCAGTCATAAATTGAAGCTGTGTATGATGTAATCTTAATACTGCCCCCTTGTGATTATACACCAACAGCCATTAATTACAGGATTGTGGATCATTCTTCACCTAATACCCTTCAATTCATAGAGTCATTGAAATTAGTAACTTTTTCCACCACTGTGTTCTGAAAGAAAATATACAAACTCTCTTACAAAACCGGGATTACATCTCCAACTCAAACCCCAAACCACGTCACCCACGAGCACTCAGGGTTGCCCCTGTGGACGGCTTTTTATTTCCTTGACACCTTTTATTGATTCTATGCATTCTATGCATCAGTTTGCAGTTCATTCTCCTTGCTAGTGAAACACGAAGAAATGCTGTACTCCAAAATCTGCAAAATTAACATAAACCTTCCAAATTATCCCTTCTAATCTCCTCAAGTCCCACACATCACAGCTACAGTGACAGGTATAAGCAGCACACAAAGCTGTTATGAAATACTACTGTATGCAAGAAGCTGAAGCTGTAAGAGAAATTCCGGTCTATACTTAAGTAACAGGTAACAGCACAGATGACTGGAGCCTTAACCAGGGAAGTGGATTTCAGCTCATTCGCTACCACCAGCTTAGTCTGCTAGATCCTCTTCTGCCTTGTTAAAAAGATCATTGTTGAGGGTGGGCTATGGCAACTCTCTCAACAGGCCTTGCTTCTGAGATGTCTCTTCCCACTGCGCAAAAGGACACAAGCCCAGTAAAGGTGGTGCCTGGGAACATGTCACAACAAAAATACTGCCTTAATAAATTACAGATCCAGTACCTTGGTATCAGCAGATTCCCTCTTACCTGACATTGTGAATGTGTTTGGACGCTTATTTCTTGGAAATAAATAATTATTTCCACCTCCCATCACAGCCTAAGTCAGTGCCACAACACGCTTTCCTGCTTCCTCTCATGCCTGGGTACAAAGATACTTTCCAACAGCCATAAAACTATTCCCTATTCACCTTCATCTTCTCCTCATTTCCACTTTGCTACTTCAGTTGTGCAATGACCTGACATCAGTCATGCTCCTGCCTGTGATTTCTTTCTTTCTCCCAGCTGGCTGTATTTCTCTGTTGTTTCTTGTGCATTTTAAGCTCTCTGGGACAACCATCTTTTTGTTCTCTGTCCACACAGTTCCCAGCACTGCAAGGGACCAAACCACGAAAAAAGTGCTGGACATTACCATATGTCAAATTAGAGGCACTTGGAAACCTGAATTACCACTGCAATACAAACCAATCTAATGCGTAATAAATTTTGAAGCATTTCTTACTCTTCTGTCATGTCCTGTTTTCTCTGCCCACCTGTTTCATCTCTGCCTCATTGCTTTCAGTTCAAAGGAGAATAAAGTTCCTTGCACACTTATGCTCCCTCTCTAGAGAGCTCTTCTAAATATATCAAAGGAAAATATTTCGACACTTACAAATTTCGCTTTTGGAGCTTTCCTTATCTCCAAGTGACTACTTTGCTCCCCCCACAGATAACCAGGACCAGAACAGAGAGCCAGGAAAAGCACCAAACTTTGGAAATGGGAAAACAAGCACACATAAAAGTACATCTCTGTAAACACATATAGCTTTTGGACGCAGTTTAGGTGTATTCCAGGATGGCCACAGGAAACTTGAATAAGAGCTAGTATGATTCTTCTACATGGGCTACAAGAGCTTCTGGCAGTGCTGAGGTCTGTACACAACCACCTCCCAACATGGAAGGTAGAGATCCCACCCCATCCCCTACAAGCTGTCACCTGTTCCTGCCCAGACATCATTACAAGTTATATACATTAGAGCAAGAAAAGGCCTTGTGCTGCCAGGGCATTAGCTTAAACACCAAACTAGTACCTCTTACATTTATCTAACACATCTTCTGAAAACTCTTTAGGAGTATTAGGGTGGGCTCTCAATGCAAGGAGGGGACATGAAAACAAAACAAAGCTAGTGCTATTTCTATCAAGATAACTATCCTGATAAAAACCCAGAGATGAAGAACACTAACATTCTTGATACAGAAGAAGCTCCAAACGGCATGGGGAGCAGTTCTTTTAATGACACCACACAGATGTAAAGTAGCAGGGATGTGTCCACATGGCCTGCACCCACAGAAAAAACAGCACACTAATTCTCCATCAGGAGCAGATTGCCAGCCCTGTATCTTTAGGAAACAGAGACCTCCTGTCTACAACATTAACATGGCAGCTTCTTCTGCTGAAAATAAACTCAAAACAGAAAACAGACAGGATGTGGCAAAAGTGAAAACAAAAAAATTCATTTTTGGCTTGCATAAAGGCATGGAAAATGTTACCACTGAGGAGGAGCTATTTCTACATAAAGGTAAACAAACATAAATATGAAAATCTCACTTCTGACACAACAAAAGTGGTGTAAGAGGAGGGAAGAAAGGTTCAGGCGTGGTCCTTTAGTTCCATGGGGTACATCTGAATATTCAGCCACAATCTAGTAAAGGAGGAGGTGTTTGCCTGCTCCGAGCAAGATCTGCTCCAGTGCCAATAGGAATAGAACCCCAAATGACAAGACTCAGAAGTTGTTCTCTCCCATCTGCAAACACAATCTGTGTTTTTAAAACAGATAATCTCATTTGAGGCTGAAAGTATTTAATTTCTAAACTGATGAGTCAGTAAAGAATGATACATAAAGCTATCCTATGAAAGAGTCTTAACAGCTAAGCCTCCTTCTGCTGTACAAGACACAAACCAAAAAAACACACATGACCTGGCTGCAAGGTTCTCCCGGAGAGCTGTGAGACATGACAACGCTCTTCCTATTAACCTACTCCACACTTATATTGCTTTAAATATCCACCATACTGAACTTTGGAAAAATATCACAAAAACATTTTCCATGCCCCTCTAATTCTTATTCCTTCAAAAGTTTCTCCATTAAATTATCTTTATTCTGGATCCAAAAAGGCCAATACAGAAGTGCCATGCAGTAGATGAATCAGAGCCTGAAGCTTCTGCATTTATTAGAACACAAGCAAGAGCTTTATATAAGTGAAAGCAGCAGCTTAATGTTTTTTGACAATGTGCCCGAGACTTACAAGGAATACAAAAACACAGGACGAAATGGTTCAAGATTTATTTTAGACTATTTTAATTGTAAAACAATGCCTAGGATTACCAACTGGCACCATCTCTTTCTGTTATGCTAAGTATATATGATAAATAATTAATCTAAGGTCTTTTCAACAACCAAAGGGATGGCATCACCAGCTGAAATGGCAAAAGAGAGGAAAAGGAGCAGGTAGATAGGACAAAATAGCACTACACAGTAAGAGTCACTGGCACAGCTGAAATCAGTGATAGCAATCCAAGAAAAATCAAATGCTTTTACATTTATTACTTCTTAAATTGCTTTTGCTCTCTGGGGTGCATCTAGTTTACTTAGCTATGAGACATGAAAAGGTCCCAAGAGTGCACTTTTAAGCTCTCCAGCAGCACTCCCAAAAACATCAGAGTTAAGTACATGACCTGGCATGCAATTCTAACTAATACAACTCATGCTGGGCAGAGCTTTCTTAACTTCAAGTTGGTGAAAGTCACCCCACAACACACACCTGACACACAAGGACACATGGGTAACTGTGAACACACATGAGCAATGCTATGCTCAGTCACAAGAAGGGCACTCACCAGACTTAGACACAGTGCTCGCATCTACAGTTGCTGCACTCCATGTCAGCCTAAAGTTCTTGTCTCTCTGCCCAACAAATACAGATCCAAATGCAGTTCTCCTCAGTTTTATTTCTTTAGAGGAGTGACCAATCTGAAGAGATGCCCCAGTCACAATTTCACAGCTCCTGGTACAGTCAATGAAACAAGGGGAAAGTGTCACTAGGACAGAAGACCAGGGTAGGGTCAGCAAGAGCGGAGCAGGGAGCCATTAGCCCAGAAGCAGAAGGTAGAAGAGTTAGGCACCTAAGGAAGACGAAACCACAGGACAAGGTACACACCCACTAAGCCATACTCAAGAGATGATCCAATGCCTACATATACACATAAGACTGCACTGTACACACAAACAATTTAACCTTCAACAAGGTCACACCCCTATGTTTCTCATTTAGGGAAATTAAAATCCGAGAATACCACAAAAATCTTCTCCACTTGCAGCTCACACAGCCCCCACCCATTTTGCTAGACCATAGTCATCCTAAGAGAAGCTTCCCCTCCCCATGTGTCCATTAAAAAACTCAGAATCAACAACAAAATCCTTTTAACCTGAGCCGTGCACTCTTCTTTCCAGACTTTTTTTCTGCTCTATTAATTTCTGTTGTCTGACTGTATTTGCACAGCCCTCCTCTTTTTTTTGTGTGTGGACTGACCCACATTGTGATAGGTCAACATCCAACATCCAGTCCCTTTTTTGGAAGTAGACAGGAAAAAGAGAAAAAGAAGGGCTATTCTTCAACCTTCCAACCTCTCCTTTGAGAACAGGATCAAAGACGCTTGGGCCATGCACTGCGTCCCTTTCCCAAACTCCCAACAGCCCCGACTCCACGCAAACCAGGCAAGCCTTCTGTTCCCAGGGGAGAAACACAGAAAGAGTATAAAGATATTCTGCGACTGGCAGAGAGAAAAGAGGCAAGAAGAAAAAAGGATGTGTTGTAAACAGTTGTGTCCCACATGACAGAGGATGTTTGCATTTCATTTTCCAAACTCTCAAAAACAAAGTCAAATCAGAAATTATTCCACCATGACTCACATTCATTGTTTCCCACCTCTGAGTGCCAAGACAGGGTAGACAACAGTTTTACAGTGACCACAGGATACAGTTCCTTTAAGAAGAATCAGAACTCAAACTCTTCAGCAGCACGGAAAAGTATTGAACTTATGGCAGTCACACACAAAGGAAGTTTTTCTAATAAACTAGAGTATACTTTTCCACACAGAAGATGACATACAGAATCTATCAGATCAGATCCATACTCCAATTTAGCAAGTAAATGAGCTGAAAGAACCCAGATATCACAGGCCTAGGCAACTGTGCAGTGGTGCATATGAGAGCAATGACACATCTGACTTCCCCAGCAACCATTCTCTGATGCAGATATGTAGCAATGATGAACACTGCAGAAGTAAAATCAGTGATTCTCAACAAAGCACCCAAGGTCACACTCACTAAAAAGCCATTTTGTTATTGCTGCAATAACAACTGATTGGCTTGTTTTTGTTTGTAGTTTGTTGCTCATCTTTTCTTTTTTTAAATTTTTTTTTAATTTAAACCTCTGGACGTAAGACACAAACATCCTTCCTAATTCCCCAAAATCATGAACTTCTAATTTCATTGCTCCTATCTAACATTAGCCCTTGCACACTTTTCTCCTGCCCTGCTACTTCATCAAGAAAAATAAAAATCCTACAGAGGGAAAGTTCTGAAAGCAAAATTAGGACCTTTGTATTCCTGGACTCTATCCCAAAAACCATCAACAGCAATGTATTTTCTCTATACAGAAAAAAACCACACGAAACATCAACCTGAGAGGGTGCATGCTTAAAAAAAAAGACAAAACTTCAACCCAATGTTTCCAGACACTCTGACAATAAATTACCCAGTTGCGTGAAGTTACCTGGAAGGGAATTTGTGTGAATGACTTTTGGCTTAAAACTCTTGTAAAATCAGTGCCTTCACAAAGTTATTGGGAGGGAGGAAGGAAGACTATAAGTCAGGAGAGTTTTGAGAAGTCACTCCCAGATGAAGGGACAAAGAGCTGCAAATAGCTTCACCCACCACTAAGAGACTTTCATAGCAAAACCAGCAAGGAAGAGACAAGATATGGTGAGCCATGAAAACAAATTCACTCACTTCTAACCTGCCTCTTGAGGTGACTGACTTGTCCATGTTCATTTCAAGTAACCTGGACAAAGGCACAGCTACATTACTGCTGCTGAGGCTGTATCTGTGTTGGAGACGACCAGGCAGCTGCAAGCTCCCAAGCAATCAGCTCCGTAGCCTCCAATAGCATCCACGTCATGTTCTGCAGCCTGAGGAGGGAACACTGGGTCGGAAAGGTCAGCTTTTAAGGTATTATTTCATCTCACCTTCTTCCTAAAGCCTCACTGCTGCACTACGTAACATGTTGCAGTCATTTTCTTTGCTGAATCAGGGGGACTTTTTTATACTAGTGAGCTGATCAGAGGCCACATATACAAAACACCCAGGCAGAGATGGACGCTTTGGGGCTAGACACAAAAAATGTGAAGCCGTGACACCAACTCTCTATGCTCTTGGTCAGTCTTCATTATACAACATCCCCAAACAGATGATCCTTTCAGTATCACCAGACTCCCAGGCACTGTGACTGAAACATTCCCATCCTTTCAATACAGAGACAGACTTGAGGGTGGGGAGACAAATATCCAGGTACTGTTTAGGTTAATACTGCAGGTAGAATGTCAGTTAGTTCCCTTTTCACAGGTTTCCTGTGAATTATGCCCCTCGGGGTCTATAAAGACCTGGTCAGACCCAGATACAGCACAGTTCCTGAGCAGCTTGCGCGTACACTGCATTTTCCCTGGACACAGCTTGCTCTGTTGCCTTCCCACATGCTACTTGCACCATCAGAAACAAAAAACTCATGGAGGTTGACCTGATTTTTGAAGAGAGAGAATCTGGCTATGAATAAGTACTCCAGCCCACACCTCCTCTCAGAAGATAGAAACTCTGAGGTGAAACTCTTGGAGGGTGGCTGCAACTCACTGCTTTAGCTGGCAGAATTCACTTCTAAAACCTTCCTGGGGAATTGCTGCTCTGAAAACAGGTCCAGTTGCTCTCCCTAAAAGCAGTCCATAAAGGGGAAAAAAAGAAAGAAAGAAAGAAAAACAGAAAAAAATGGAGGAAGAAAGGCAAAAAAAAAAAGCACCCCCAAACCTCTTACTATAAGGGTGTTTTCAGTTCAAGCACTGTAATATTTTACAGTTGTTTTAGGTAAGTGTTACAATCCATCTTATCACAGTGTCAAACTGCTTTCAGAGTCCCAAGTGTTCTGGTAGGGTGTGATGTCTTGACAGGAAACTGCTCCTCTACCACAAGAAAGCAAACCCCAATGAGTCTGGGAAGAAGTGAGAACATCACACAACAGACACATCACTCCAAGTGAATAGCTGGGCAAGCCACTCCAACCCAGTGTTATCCTCTACAACACCTCAAATTTCCAGGGCCTCGGCAAACACAATCAATCACAAACCCTAATGCAGAGAAGAGCTTCTGCCCAAGCCAGGGCCATTCAGTAACATCCAGCTGCTTTGGTACATGAGCAGCCAGCAGCAGGCGTGTACTAGAAAACTCATCTGTACAAAGGTCAAATGCAGTTTCTCTGAGGCTGTGCTATCCTCTTCATATTGTAGACAAACTAACCTGTACATTCACTGCTGCTTTCCTCGGTTTCCTCACTTATAGGCTGGAAACACTGAGAAAAAGAGACACAGCAGTGACACTTCAGAATCAGTAAGTTTGATATGAAACTTTGTGTTTTACTTCAAACTTCATCCAATACAACACTGTGCTCTTGAAGAAGCTAGGACCAAACAACAAACATCTCCTGAGGAATTTGCTGTTTCCACCAGACATTGCTGCAAGAGCTCAAAGATATCCTTAAAGCTGCTGGAAAATGAAACAGGCACTTCTAGAAGGAGCACGTAACAGTTTATCTTCCTCAATGCAAACATAAGCCAATTAAAAACAAAACCAAAACAGGGAGGGAGAAGGAATGAAGAGTAAGTTCCTCACGTGGAAATTAAAAGATTGTCATCTTACACCACAACATGATTATTAGATGTTTTAGTTAATTCAGTAGTAGAACTGGGTAGAAAAAGGGACTACCTTTTTTGAGGGGGAAATAGGTTTTAAAAGTTATTTTGTGCTAGGAAAAAAACCTAGCCACCTCTCCTTTATTCATAAGAAGAACCCTAATCCCACAACTGCAAAAACTGACCTCCCAGCCTGCTACCAGGAAATAGGAAAAGAAGCTGACAGAGAACAAGGCAGATTTCTAGCTGGATTCTGTCAAATGGTTAGAGACCAGACAGCTCAGAATGCTTTTGTTATGCCAAACCAGCCAGTCACACTGAACTTCATTTTCTGACCAGTTTATCTAAGAACCTTCCCCTTTTGGCTGCCACATGTCCTAATGAGACAGACAAACTAAAGTCCAAAAGGTGCCCAGTGGTTGGGAGGTGCTCATCCCCTTGCCCCTTGTCTCCAAAACACAACCCATTCAGCACTCTGAACTGATTGCAGAGAACTGAGTGGAACACAAACTAAAACATCTGCCCACACTACCATGCTGGTCAGAAATTCTGACTTCAGTAGTAAAGCTTCACAATCATTTTGCAGCAAGATCAAATCACCCCTGCTCCAGATGCAGAGGCACCCACTTGCTGCTTCCATGCCACCTAGGGTTTACAGCACAACCATAATAATGACAGTATTAAGGACCTAAAAATCTGCTCCCCAAACCATAGCAGCTTTGAAGTCCATTTTCTTGGGGACGGAGGTGAAAAGAAAGCCTGAAGAAGGTCTTTCTGGGATACCTTCACCACAAGAAAAGCTCTCCCAAAACCCCTATTGTTTAGTACTTAGCCAACGTCCTAAAAGCATGAGTGTTTATTTTTTGGCCAGCAGTATCACACAAACAAACCTTTAGCATTAGAAACCTGAATAACATTAACATTTCTAGAGTAATCTGTGTTCCCTTTTAGGGAGGCTGCTAAGATGTTAGACCAAAGGGTAACATCCAGCAACACGAGTTCAAAGGCACAGTTAACTACTGTATTAAAAGACCCAAGTCTTCGTTAGGGGGATGTATGGTCTATTACATTTTCATCGATAGTTTTCTTTTTTTTTTTTTTTTTTCAGGATAGGAAAGCCATTTCTATTCACCCTATTGGCCTTTGCTCTATCATTGATCAGTGTCTTCTATATTTATCTTTAACAGAGGTAAACAGTCTTCTCTCTGGGGAAACCTGCCTTTATGTCTTCAATAATTACTCCTGTTCAAGCTCCTTACATGGCAAGAACAATTTCAAACTTTTTATAAGCAGGACCCATCTTCACTATTTCTTCTAGATTTCCCACTCCTCCTCCGCCCTCTCTTGACAGCTTCAGAGTGTTCCAGGCAGCTTTCATAGAGCTGTCCCTGAAATCACTCTAGTCCTTTTCCACAATTTATCAGAACTCAGTCACGCACACGTTCTTCCAAAGCCCTCCCTCCACTTCATGCTGCAGCTGCCAAGGCTGAATTTAGCTCTCACAGAGCAACTGAGATTTCAAGACACCACAAGCATCCAAACAAGACCCACCACCACTCACCTACAGTGCACGAGAACACAGGCATAGTAACAGTCTCCTCACATACCTACCACATCAACACGTTCATGAGGCGTCTGTCAGTCCATCCAGTCTTAAGCAACGGAAACCCAGCAAACACAAGCCTGGTGCCCACCACGTTACTGCAGTCTACTGAGCTCTCAGCCCACTCAGGACCAGACAGTGACACCCACCCCATGCCACCGAAGAGCGTGACAGCACTGGGGAACAACGGGGCTGTGCTGGTGCACCTGCATGCACAGGTAGAGAGGAGCAGCTGCAGCAAGGACAGGTTGCGGGGCGGAGAGAAAGGAATTGGGTGGGTTGCACCGGGGGTGGGGGCGAGGCTGTGGGGGCTGCACTGGGAGGCCGAGGGTAGACGCGGGAGCGGGCGGTGTGTGCGTTGGTATAGAGGCCATGCGGGAGGAATGTGCACGGAGGAGGAATGGCAGGGGCAGCCCTGAGGAGAAGGGGGCGCACACCGGGGGTAAAGGGGCGGAGG
>VWZU01002872.1:98428-121445 GCA_013397095.1 Sterrhoptilus dennistouni | reverse complement strand
GGGGGGAGGGGGGGGAGGGGAGAACAGGATGACGTCACCGCTCCTCTCTTAAAGGGGCAGCGCCGCCGGGGCGGGTGACGCGGGGTCTTTCCGCAGCGCCGGGCGGAGGGATGCGCTTCCCGGAACGGGGCACGCGGCAGATCCAGCGATCCGGCAGCTCTTCTCGCTCGCCAGGCTGGCTAAAGGCAGTCCTGGCCTCAGGAAGAGCCTCCTCCCAGGCAGGTTTCCACCCGACCTAAGCGCCGCCTTCCCCCAAACCCCGAGTGAAACAAACATACACAGAGGTGTTGGAAACCAAAGCCGTGCCTCTACTCAAGTATGAACAAAGCACTTTGAGTCTTTAAAAAAAAAAAAAGCCAAAGCAAGCAAGCAAACGCACTACACCCTAGAATGTTTAATACGACTGTGTTAGCAAAAGGAGGTGACATCCTACCCGAGACAGGGTTGATGATTTTCTTTTTCTCCTGCTGCATTAGGCCACTTACCCATCTTGAAACGAATATGGAGCTGCTACCACACATGCTCCAAAATGGCAGCACATTGCCATTCTGTCCCAGGCCAGAACTCCTACTCCAAAAACCCCCAATGCTGCTGCCTCCACCACACTGCAGGGATGGTGGTGTTGTCTTATACGACACCACGTTCCCCTTTCTCAAAGAAAACAGGATTTACAACGGAAAAAGTCCAGTTTCATTCTGATCCAGCAAAAGCACACTCAAAATGGAGGCAGGGCAAATGCTGGATAGAGGTAACAGTGAAATACACCATACCCCTGGAGCTACCTTGCTCTTCCCATCCCTCCTACTTTCATCCCTGAAGGTGGAAGACCCATGCAGCAGGAAAACAAAGGAACAGCTCTTCCTGGGCAGCTGGCAGAGAACAGGCTTGGGAAAGAATTTGCGAAGTCACCAAGATTCACCATTTATTCCCAGCAGGTGTTTCTGAAAATAACTTTCAAAGGTTTGACAGAGCCTGGAAAAAACAGACTTCTCATCAGGATAATGTAGGGATGCATAACTATAGGAGCAGCAATTTAGAAATAAGTCAGTATTAAAATTTAGTATTTTACTGCCAGACAGGTCAGACAACCAAAGGAGGAGAAACCCAAACAAACCACACCACTGTAGACAGCAAAGCAGCAGGTGCCACTTCACAGGGAGTTCAGTCTGTTTGCATCAGGCACTGAGCTGTTGTCAGCTGTTGCCTCTCTCCTTCAGGACTTAGGTTTGAAGAAAGCAAAAAACACAAAATGCAGGGTCCACCTCTGTCGAAGTCAGGGCACACCCAAAAGCCAAGGGCGTGGAAAGGCCCATCCCTCCTCCTCAAGGCCAGATGCACTGGACGCCAGAGGCTCAGATCCAGGAACCAAGAGATCCTGAATCAGATTTCACATAACTCTCGCCTGTTCCAAGGCTGCAACCGCAGAGATCAGCTCAGGTTTATTTTTAGGCGCTCCAGTCCTGTGCCTCTTTTTCCAGTAATTCTAATCAAACTTGTTCCTGGAATTCAGAAACAGGTTCAGCTGCAAGACCATGCGTCCTGTGTGTAAGATGTGACTCCCAGCAAAGATGCCAGAGTCATTAAAGGAGAAATGACAGATGCTGGCATCACTTTATCATTTTCTACTTTATTACTTCAAATTAACAACCACGATAAAGCTCAAAAAAGTCCAATATTTACACAGGAAAAAAGTACAAAATCCCCCCCAAAGTTCCTCAGGCTTTTTTTTGTTTTTTTTTAAATTACAAAGTAATAAAAATTTTTGCTCTTTAATTAAAAAAAAAAGAGAGACAGTAAGAGGGGTAAATAAATTAGGAAAAAAAACAGGGAGGAAAAACAAAGTGTTAAATAGAAAGGGTAAAAACAAACAAAACAAAGACTAACCCCACCCTCCCCGCCCTGCCAACAACCCATCGGCTCCACACTACAGTGACAGTGTGTCTGCTACAGGCCATAGGTCGCAGTGGTGATCACTGTGTTTCAAAGCCCCAAGTGCCACTAAGCAGCTTGAGTATTCCTAAATTATATTTAAAAACAACTAAAGTGGGGGGGGAAAGAGGGGGTAGACAGGTGGGAGAGGGCAGGAGGGGATTGTGCATGTATTGGTGGATCTGACTTGGGGTTGCATGAGGAGAGAGTAAGAACCATCGCTCTGAAAGAATTCCGAACTCCAGTTTCTGTGTGCCCCTCTCTTCTCCTCAAGTCCAAACTCTCCGCAGGAATTTAAACAAGGTTTAATTAAACAATAAAAATAGAAAAAACACGCACAGCCAGACAAAAATAAAAGACCTCACTGCAGGGATGAGAAGTGTATTCCTCCCTGTATGTCAGCTCCGACAATCCCATCCTCCATGGGACCAGGTGCCTTTCCAAAGAGATCCCTTGCTGTGTGAGGACCGCTTGGATTGGGGAAGGCTGGCACTTCTCCCAACAGCCAAAAAAGAAACCGCAGAAAAGCCACCCAAGGAAAGGAAGCCCGAGTCAATGATTAGGCTGTTGCCACAATTCCCCTCACAGCTTAATATGTGTTAAATGCTTGAGAAAATAAATTCTGTTATAATAATAAAAATCAGACTTCAACCATCAAGTGTGGCTGGAATCTGATTCCCTCCTGGCCCACAAGGCTCCTGAAAAGAACAAAACCAAAAAAATACCTCACCCACCCAACACCAACCCCTGCTCTCAGAAAAAAAGGAGAGCAAAGTTTAAATTTATACGGCTAGAAACCATATGATTTGAAAACAATATTTTAAAAAAATAAAGCAGGAGAAGATATCCAAGAAGAAGAAGGAAAAAAAAAGAGAGAAATCAAAACCAGGAGCAGAGTCAGGAGAGGGAACTGAGGGTAGCCAGTTGGGGGCAGATGTAGGGGCTGGGGGCAGCGCAGGTGTTCCCACACGGCTCCCATGCGACGGCTCCTCGGAGACGCTGACACCGGGGACAGGTGGCCCTCTGGAAACAGCTCACACCAGCACAGGGGCACAGCTCGACTCTTCATCATTGGCAAAAAGAAATTCTGTTGGGTTTTTTTGTGTCTTTTATTTTTTTTTTTTAGGTTTTTGTTTGTTTTTTGGGTTTTTTGTTTTTTAAAAGAAAAATACAGTGAAGACACTAAAAAGAGAATTCAAAAGAGAGAAAAAGGCGAGAGATGTTAGGAGTAAAGGCTCTTCCCAGCACTTCCATTGCCAGCTGGAGTGTAACAAATCAAATCAGCCCTTTCTTCCACACTCCTGCCTCCCCTCAGAGTTACCTTGCCCAGCTACTGTTGTTTCCTCTACAAGAGGCACTCGGTAGCTGCACAAAGTCTTGCACATTTGATTACCTGCTCAGCACCCTCCACCCCAACACTGTCACAATGCCAGAAAAGCATTCATGAGGAACTAGTGAAATGGCTCCCCAGCCCAGCCACCTTCTCCACCCTTCCTACCCTCCTGGAGAATTGGAAGCTACCTTTACACCTAAGACAATCTGTCCGCTCAAGGTTTTGAGTTCTGAAGCCAAAAAACATATCAAAGTAAGGTGAAAAAAAAGGAAATATAACAATCTCCCACAACAACATAAAGTCTTAAGGCTTTTTTTTCCCCCAGCAATTCCCTCTTCAGGGATTCCCAGGCATGAGTACAGGCTCACCTAAGCAAACACTGGTCCAGTGGCAATTGCTCCTCACTTCCCAAGGTGATCAAATGGCACACTTGTCTACAAAAGAAAAGGAAGAGTTGCTAAGGGTTGGAGAGGAAGAAAAAAGTAAAAAAGGCACCAAAACAGAGAGGCTGCACATTTCTCTCAGGGCACCCTTCCATTCTCAAGAGTTTACTGCTTTGTTTCTCCAAACCACTGTAGTCTGGAAGACAACAAAATGAAGGCCTACTCCAAGCAAAGCAGAGAGCTAAAATGGCAGCACTGAGCATGACCTCCAGAAAATACATAACAGAAGAGCACAGGTATAACTTGGTACCACTCCCTTCACCATACCAGAAGCTTCCAGCTCATGTCAGCTCCAGCAAACCAGGCAAAAACTACTCTGAGACCTGTAGATCTTCTCAGACATCCAGGCCAAGGCCAGGAACAGAGCAGCAGGAACTCACCTGTGATGCTGAAATCCGTGACACTTCTTGCCGTCCTGTGAGGTCAGATGAGGAGACGTTGGCAGGAGCTCCTCGGTGTAACCTCATGCTGACCTTCCGCTCCCTGTCCACTCTTGAGATTGCTCTGGGGGATGTGTTGCCTGTTGGAGCAGAGAAATGTCGAGACAAGAATATCAGTCAATGGTTTTGGTTTCCAGCCAACAACAGGGGTGGCACCCTCCCCCCCAGCTCTCCCACCCCCCTCACCGGACTGCTGGATTCGGGAGGTGGGGGTGGAGGCCATGGGCTCAGTGACATTGCGAAGACGATTGGCAGTGGCTCCGGCAGGTGGGCCAGGGGGCAGCGCTCGCGTGGCTGACCCTCTGAGTTGCCCCATCCTCTCCTCTCGCTCGTGCTCTCGCCGCTCCCGATCCATATCCTCAGGGTTCCGGGCTGCTCCCTGAGTAGAGAAACCCCCCCGCCAAACACAGCTGTCAGGCAGGAGACAGCAGCAGCCCCGGACAGAAAACACACGATGCTCCATCATGCCAAGGAAGTCAAGCTCCATCCCCAAAACTCCCCCCACCATCTTCCACTGCACCAAGAAAGGACCTCATTCTATTCCAAAATGGAACATAAGAAAGCATATGAATTACAGCTGTTATTGCAACCTACATCTCCAAATACAGTTCTCTCCTGAAAAGTTACCTCTACCTACTTCTAGCTATAGATCTACTGACACACATGCTCCATCAGACACACTAATGCAACATTAGCTATAACCCCAGTTAGCTATACACAAAACAACTCTGCCTTTTTTTCACTCTACCTGGTCCCCTTGCTCAAGCTGTTCACCAGGGCTAAGCACAGACAGGAGTCAGCTTTAACCTTCCTCCCCCATCTCCAGGACACAAACCAACCCTGGTCCAGCCCTTTTGCCAAACTCACAAATTTAAGCATGTTCCAGTCAAAGACGTAGTCATAGGAGAAGCCTTGGCGGTGGAAGAGGTTGCGGAAGAGTTGCCGCAGATACGAGTAGTCAGGTTTATCATCAAACCTCAGTGAACGGCAGAAGTTGAGGTATGTTGAGAACTCAGCTGGAGAGAGCAGAGAACAGCTGATGGCTGTTGTTGGCCATCCAACCTCCTTGGTCCCACCATGGAGCCACTGCAACCTTTCGACAGTGGCCTGCTGGACCAGGACAGCACAAACACAGCACTGTGTAACAAAAACTGAGCCTGCTGGTGGCAGTGCTTTGGCCACTAAAAGGACCCCATCTCTCTTTTTACCAGAGAAAAAAAATCTTATGCACCTCTTTCTGTTCGCTTCTCCAAGCAAGACCTAGCAAATAACAGTGCCTGCTGAAAGACAGTAGGAATGCAGGCCTAAAGAAGAGCTGAAGATGAGCTTTGGGAAGTTCAACTCAGAACAGAAGTCCTCCTAGCTCAGTAGCCTTCATAAGCAGTGGCCAGTAGATAAGAGGAGAAAGAGTGGGGCAGGCACATCCGACACTTCCACCGACATTACCCCAGCACCTACTTTCAGCTCCAGAAACTTCCTGATCTGGATGTAGTTCCTAACTATTTAGTAATCCTCACAAGATCTCTCTTCCACGTACTTGTGCCGTCCTTCCTCAAACTCCTGTATGATTTAAGTAGCCACAACATCTTCTGGGAAGGAGTTCCATAGGTCTACTACTGCCTGTGTGAAGAGCCACATCCTTTTGTTTTGAAGCTGGCAGAAACCAGCACTGTTTGTCTTCCAATACGAAAACTGGGGCCACCCTAATAATCAGCTCCCATCCAAACTTCTGTAGGCATTGCCAAAGCGTAGACTTCTATTATCTCTCTACCCACCTCTTTTTTGCTACTTGGGCAAAAATAACTCACCTCTGGTCACCCTTTTGGCCCTTTCCTGGGCCTGTTCTCAGTTATACCACATCCTTTGTGAAACAGTGGGATGGACCAGACCTACACAGTGCACGCAAGGTGCAAGTGGACCATGGGTTTATGCACACTGTTTGGGCTTTTTTCCTAGTAATTCCTAACACTCGCTTTCTTCAGCAGCCACTGAGCACAAAGCTGATGTTTTCATAGAACCATCGATTGTAATTGCAACAGCCCATTGGTGAGTGGCACTGGCCAGCCAGAGCCTACTATGCTGCACATGACATGAGGACCAAGACTTCTCTCTGTTCTCACATACATTACTCCACGTTTACCTACAAAGAACTGCATTTGCTACTTCATCGCCTGGTTATACCTGGGACTCCTCATTAACCAGTAAAAATTCAGCATCATCAGCATACCTTAGCTCAATGCCTCCCCGGCTTTAAAATGCTCACAAGGTCCTGAAGATGCCCCCTCTCGGCACTCTCATGCTCTTACTAACATAAGGTTTGACTGTCCACAAAAACACATTTCCCACTTCTGAACCTGAACTGTACCATGACCGCCCTATTATCCTTCTCATCACCAGTGTCAGCAGCACATCCTTGTCTGGGGTATTGGGCACTGCCCTTTAGGATTCAGGATTCCAGGGGGTTTCACCAGGTGAACAAGCCAAGCAGCAGACAAGACAGCCATCAAGATGAGAGCACTTACAAGGGTACCCTTTGCAGAGCACCTCGATGGGCGTTGACATCTTTTTCTCGCTGATCCTCTCGTACTTTTGGCGCTTGGTGGCAGCCTTGAGGCCCTGCCAGGGCAGCGAGCCCAGGTTGAAATACATGAGCACATAACCCAGGCTCTCCAGGTCATCACGGCGACTTTGTTCTGTGAGAAGTTACAAAGGGGCAAGGAGTGAGCAGTAACCAAAACTGCTTTGGCAATCACATAGCTTTGGAGGTGAACACTGAACAGAACAACCACCCTTCTCTCTTTTCTGGTAGATTTCTATAGATAGTCAAACTATCCAGAAGGCATTCCAGAGCAAATTCCTGTGATGATGGTCATACTACAAGAGTTAAGGTGCTCCTCTCCCCATATAGCCTGACCCATTTAATAACTAATGACTCTGACTACCTCCTCACTAGGACAAGCCTTAATTCTCACAAGAATTTCACATCTCAAGAACTGCTGCAGCAACCTTGCCTACTTTGCTCTTCCCAGTCCCAGAGGAAGGGCACCTACACTTCCCCACCCAGAATGATTCTCCAGTTCAGGAATTAGTCATGACAGAGGGAGTCACAGACAGACAAAGCTAAGAGAGATATGTCCAACACAGCCCTTTCAAACACATTTAATTAAACTGCTGATAGTCTTTAAGCAGGGCAGAAACAAGGAACTAGGGACCTCTTCAAGTAGTAAACAACTTTGTTGATAGTTTGTGGATAGTAGAAGCCTAACATGTGATGTGCAAAGATGTCTTTCCAGCTTGGTGACATTCTTCAAACTGTGGAGGAAAGGGGCATACTTTGAAAAAAAATCCCCTCCAAATGGGGAGTGACTGTGTAACTGACATCATACTAAGTCTACTCAGACCAAGGGTTGTCCTTAAGATGCCATTGGAAAGACCCATCTTTAGATGCTTACTTATGAAACAAAAGGAACTGGCTCACAAAAAACCCCCCAGCATTTCACATTGACCTTGTTCTCTGGAATAGCCAAGCCATTTTAAGTTTCAAGCTAGCTCAAGAAGGACTTGATGCAGAATCTCAACAACTGCAAATATCGCCTGGTTAATTCCTCCCAACTTCTCCAATATTGCTTGCAAATTCATCTATAAATCTTGCCAAGATTGTCTTGTTCTTGTTTCCCACTCAAATAAAATAAACACTTTGGAGAAAGTTCTTTACGTCTCCAGAAGAACAACAACTGACGCAGATAACAGGCAGGCAAAATATGGCTTAAGGGAAAGCACAGAGATGGAGGAAATACTAAAGAGCTTCATCTATTAGATTAATTTACTACAGCGCATTTTGCTGGATTCCGTGCCACATCCTGGAAGATGCTGCAGATTATGCACTACTCTGTGGACTGTCAGTATCAGATACTTGCTACTACCTGCCTCATTCAAAGGTCAGTAGATGACTACAACTATCCATTTTTCTGTTAGCTGAGCTGAATCATGACAAAAGAGTAGCTGTAGCAGGTCACAGATACACATATCCACATGTAACAACACGAGGATTCACAAGGCTCTTTCTTCCTTGTGACTCTCTCTCATAACCTCCTAGTTGTTTTGAAAATGAGAGCTTGGCAAGTTAAAACTCTTGAGGGGGAAAAAAATACTGTGGTTTTAGAAGAAAAGGGGGGTCACATCATTCCATAACTGATAGGAGAGATTATTTGGGTTAAAGCATATGTAACACCATAAAATGCTGCATTCCAAGATGGTAGAGGAGAGACCAGCCCTGCAGATTCCCAAAGTGTCTTACTTTGAGCATGCAGAAATTTCAGTATTTTTTGACCTCACTAACTTACTGTCTCAAGCTCCCCACTTTAAAGGGGCTAATACTTCCAAATCTTATCAGGCTACTGCCAAAGATAATTACATCACTGTCTGGGAGATACTTAGATGCTATGACAGGAGCAGAGAAGAGAAACCCAGTTTTGCATTTAGCCTAAGGTTGGGGTACGTGTAATCTCAGAGGGCTGCAATTACTCACCGTGCATATCAAATAAACAAAACTAAACACTATTGGCTAATGACCTACATCCTTAGACAGGAGGCATGTGGAAATGGAGTCAGAACACACACCCAGGGCTTGAAAGCACAGGAGACAAAGATAACCTCAGTCCTGCAGACTTGCCAGCCCTTGGCTTATCCACCTCTAGCTGTGGCTTCTTGACTAGAGTGTGGTGGTTCCCCTCAGAGGAGTAGGGAAAGGCAGGGCAGGAACCAGAGAAACCTACCAAACAAGCAAATCAGCCTTTCAGGAATAAATCAGGATGTCGCCTCCAAAATCCTACTTCAACTCCAAACTTCTTAGAGCAGCGGAATAACACCCCTCCACTTGTGTGAAGCACAGAACTTTTGAGCACAGCCACCAAACCCATCCAGAACAGGATACATTCCACAAACATATACCCGAGCATGGTCCTAGCACTTTAGAGAAGGCCAGAATTAGAGACTTGAGTTAGGGGAGCCTGAAGTCAGTGGGGGATGCTACAAGCCCTCACTGAAGGCAATGAGAGAGGTTAAAAACCAAATTGGGAAGCTAACTAGTATCCATTACATGCATGCAAACAACACCTCAACTGTGTCTTAACATAGCAATATGATTAAGGAAAAACAACTGCAAACACAACACCTAGTTATTAAAATGCTGAATGATAAGTGTTTGACTACACTGCACTCCTAATGTTTAGCACTTCACATACATGTGGTCATTGTAGCCCACTTAAACAACTTCAGTGAGACAGACCTGTGATGAGCCTGAAGTACCAACACCATGGGTCACAGTTGTGCAGCTACCCCAAAACATTGTAGCAGTCTGTTACCTGTAACCCTATGTACAAAATCCTAAATTAACCTGTGGAGGGGGGAAAAGGGCAACAGTTCCTACATTCTGTTTCTTTGTTTCATCTTCAGTTACTATTACACATCTCCCACTATTTAATTACTTTTTTTGCAGGGCCTCATACACCAACATCCTCAGGATACTAGATAACATATCACAGCAAAGAGTTAGAAACAAAACTTTACCTCTACACACACCGAGGAAACATAAATTAGTGTTACTACTTTCCACTTTTAGAAACATGACAATCAGTGAGTACCTCTCAAAGCATCCCTGGGCTGCAGAGGAAAAAAAAAATAAATCTCATTTGGAGTTCAAAAAGAGAAAAAAAAATATACAAGTGATGTGAATGCATCCGCTGAGCAAGTCAGTCCAGAAGCAGGATTATAGTCATGACCTGTGATACCACACCACACTTCCTCTCTCCATTTTATCTCAGCTCTCCTACAATGGGGTGGGGGTTTTTTGAAAGCTAATTTTATGAAAAATGTCTTTTCCATAAGACACTCATCCTTTCCTCTCTCCTTCCCAAAAGCCCTTCCAATAGAACATACAAGGTCGCCTTCCCACACAATGCAGCATAACCTCTCAAACCCAACCCACTCTACAAGCAATCTCTTGCCAGTTCCCTCCCACCCCAGTGAGGTTTCCAGCCAGCCCACACCTTCACTCCCTTCCCAAAGCAGGGTCCTCAGAAGCCAAGTCAGTGGTGAGTAGCAGGACAACAGCCCTTAGAAACATGCAAGAATTTGGAATGGGTGACAAAGGGCAGGATGAGCAGGAGGACTTATGATCTGCACAGCCTACACCGATACCATCTAGGACATTCATTTGGGAAGGCACTGCCCCCCCACCCCTCTGTCACCCAGACACAGACCATCAGACTTCTTCCAAGATTGTCTCCTGGGCACCCCGGGCATCTATTTCAGATGTTACAGGCTACAGTGGGTGCAAGGGACTCTCATCCCTAGAGCATGTGAAAATTGACTGGAATGTGTGAACCAAAGCCAGCACAGTCCAATGACTCCCCCAACGGCAAGTCTCTAGCTGTGGAATCCTCCCCAGTTTCGCCTCCTACTTTTTTCCTCAGTCACTGGGAAAAGAATGTGTTTCCTCCAGACATCAGAATGCCCAACCCTTAGCTTGCAAATTCAAATAAAGGCATTTATTCATTTGCTATTCCTGTCACACAAATATCCTGGCACCTGGTTCCTTCCCTCTCCCTGGACATTAATGTAACATTAAGACAGAGAATTTAGTTTCTGAAAAGTCAAAAAATTCAGAGTGATGGTTCCCATGGCAATGCTGCTGGTGCACAAATATCTCTGTCATATACCCTGTGGCAAGGTCTTGAGAAACAGGAACTCCAGCTGAAACCCAAACACTCCCACCTCCTTTCCTCCAGGCAAGTCATGTAACCTTTATGCCGTTCAGGGCAACTATCTGCAACGTGGAGATAATACACCTGAGACCTGTTGCACAGCGTAACTCACACCCAGACTTTCCCAAAGCAAAGGGCAATGAGAGAGCAGCGGCTGTACTCTGACAGCATATGCAATTTGCCCTTGGATTACTGTTTAGACGTTGTTGGTTCATCCTGACACGCAAGCCAAGCACCAGTAGTAAAGGGCCAAAGTTGGGGTGGAATGAATAATGAAGTCGTTCAAAAGCCACAACCAGACATTTAGCCTCTAGTGATCAGTTCAGGCAGAGCAGACACACACAAAAGAATCAACAGACATAGTAGTGAGAATTACTTTGTGCATGTCTCCTTGTGGCAGTTACCATGGCTGGGGAAATCTTGACTGAGAATTCAATGGAGAGTCAGTTATATATATGCAGGTCAAGCCAAAATACAGAAGGGCAACCCAGAAAGCTCTATGAGAACTATTTTTATAACATGGAAGAGGTCAGGAGATTACACCCCACTCTCAACACACATCGCTCCTCATTTTGGTATAAATAAAGCATTCTCCATCTAAAGTTATATACAGTATTAAGCAAGGAAGACAGTGGGAAAAACTGCTTTATTTTCTACAGGCCAAGTATTGACTTCAGCTATCTGAGAAATATCTGCAAGAGGGAAGAATGCAGGAAGAATGAGAATGTGAAATCCTGTGAAAGCTGTTAGTTTAAAAGGTTTGAGTGCCTTGCTCTTATTTTTAAATTCCCAGGTTAGGTTATACAGTTCAGAAGAAGGGCCACCCAGAGATATAAACAATCGGCAAACACAGCAGATACTTCCTTGGGTCCAACGGCAAGACAGCTTTGGTGTTTCTGCTCCTTAAGAGTTACCAGTCAATAGCAGAACCAAGTCAGCCTGCTCCAAATGGACACTATAGTAACTAAGGAAGCCTCATACTGTGAACAAAGTTTAGCTAAAATTTAGCAGAGAAAGGAGGTCAAATGCTGGAAAGAAGTTTTTGGGGAAAGAACAGAAGAGAAAACTCCAAGAGGTTTTCAACTATGTTCCTCGTAGCCACCAAGGGCTGAGCCCCAGGACAAGAGTTTGGGCGACTTCAGGAAGTTTAAGTGCGGTGGGTACTAACCTCCACAAAGTTTTTACAAAACTTGGGATGATGGTCATCACCAGTGTAAGACCTGGCTGGAATACTCAGCACTCTTTTCCAGACTAGTTTTATCCCTTCAGTACTAACACACACATTAAGGGCAGAACCTTACTCCCCTGAAGTTGTCTCACTGCGTTTGTGCAGTTCACAGACACATTTGTCTTTTGAAGCCCTGCAACAGCCAATCCTCGGTCACAAAACAGGGGTGTCCAGGCAGCTGGAAGACTCCCCTCATTCCGGCTTCTTGTACACTTCCAGCACATCCCCATCCTCAGTGGGGACACCATATTGCAGTGGCCTCTATGTTCCAGCTCTGACAGCTACAGAACAATCACTAACAAAGGCACTCAGGAGTCAAGAAGACAGGTTTCAACTGCACATATTCCTAAAGGCTCAGTGCCTGTGTCTCCTTTACACATCTAATCAGCCTGCAAATATTGTGCAAAGGCAGATTTAGTAGGAGCAGAGTCGGGGATTTCACAGCCTTGATGCTCAACAGGGCCCCCTACACTAAGCAGTGCACAAACACAGATCCGGAGACTATTTTCTGTCTTCAGGAGCTCAGAGCGCCACCACAGCAGCAGAAGTAACAAAGGTGCAGCATTTATTTGCCCACCATCTCAAGGCAGATCAGCGGTGGAGTCAGGCAAAGAAACTAACCCCCTCCTTCTGGGGACATACAACTGCCCCTAGAAAGCCCCATCAAGAGGCAACAGCAAGCAGGCTCACCAATTCCCAGGTGGGTGTTGATAGAGGCATAACGGGCTGTGCCAGTCAGATTCTTGTTTTCCCGATAAGGGATGTGCTGGTGGGTCCGGGCGTCTCGGTACTTCTTGGCCAAACCAAAATCAATGATGTATACTAGGTTGCCCTTTTTGCCAAGGCCCATAAGGAAGTTGTCTGGCTTCACATCCCGATGGATGAAGTTTTTGGAATGAATGTACTCAATACGGCTGATCTGGAGGAGGGATACATAGATAAATAAATAAATAGTGAGACAAGCAAGAAACAAACTTATTTTAACTGTGTCTGTTAAAAGTAGTACCCTGTCCAAGACACTGGCCTGTCAGAAAACACTTTGCATTAAATATCAGTGATGACAGCTTCTGCATCAGGAGATGGAATTTAACCCTGCCCACCAGCCCATTCCTCTCTCTGGGAATGAATTAACATTAACATCATAAGGAAGGATGGGAAGCAAGTCTATAGGGACTAAAACTTTGAGCTTCAGTGTTGACATTGTCAGCCTTTGAACTTAGCTGGGCCGGGAAAGAAACAGGTCTGTCCAGAAGAGCTAAGGGTCTTAAACCCAGGACACAAGCAGTGGAATTAAGATAAGCGCCTATAATTCATCATGCAGGCAAAAGTATCTATGTGCGCAAACTAACACAAGGCGAGCAGCAGGCAAAGGAAGGATGGATGGAGATAAGGAAATGCCACCAGTGTCTAGGTTCCAGGCCCCCAGCTTCATCAAGAAATTGAAAGCTGGCAGCCACTTGTGCTAAATGAAGAAAGCCTGGGATACAGCAGTTCTCAAGCAGAGGGGATGGGAGAGAAGTGTGCAGGGGGAGGAAAAGGCATGGAAAAGGAGAGTAGGCACAAATGCTTCAGAGGAAACTTACCATCTGGTCTGCCAGCAGCAGAACTGTCTTGAGACTAAATTTACGGGAACAGAAGTTGAAGAGATCTTCTAGGCTGGGCCCCAGGAGTTCCATTACCATCACATTGTAGTCCCCCTCTGCTCCACACCACTTAATGGAGGGGATACCCACTGGGGAAAGAAAAAGATTAAGCCCAGGGAACAGAGAGAATAGATGCTGAATCCCCTGCTGAGAAGATCATGTGTAACACCAAATAATTTATTTTCTAAAGCCCTCCAGAGTAATTTCCTTCTCCAACCACATCCCCAGCTGCATCCTCTCCTCCCCATCTCACCTCCTCCCTGCATCATCTTGTAGAACTTGCTTTCAATGTGGAGCTGGGGATGCTTGGTTTTGACACATTCCAGTTTGATGGCCACCTCTTCACCAGTTGCAATATTGGCTCCTGCATAGAAATGAGAGTGAAATGAAGATTGCACAAGCTTTTACTGAAGTTAAACGCTTTTAACAAGGTCTGTGAAGATGTCAAAATCTTAAGATTTGTCCCAAAATATATTCTCTATGACAGAAACAAGATTCAGCCACTTCAACTTCATACAGTTTCCACACTGGCCTTTGTAATTGCCAGAGAGAGGTACATGACTAGGAAACCAGGTCTGATCCTGAAGTCAGTCTAGAACAACATCTCACACGTGAACTGCCTTGTTATCTCAAAAAGTGACAGACTCTGGAAGGTCAATCTGCACATATCAACAGTACCTAAACCCAGTGGAAGTTGTAGCTTCCACCGATCATAAACCTAGCCCCTGAACCCAAACAGCCCCTCAGGCAGTGATACAGAGTATCACTTCCCCAGCAAAATTACTGGTTACCTCAGTTACATCATTTCAACACAGCCAATTAGTTCAGGAGGAGACATTACTAACATGCCAGCTCCCTGTTTTCTCCACAGTGCTGACCTGCTCAATACAGATAAT
Organism: Sterrhoptilus dennistouni; assembly: GCA_013397095.1. Lineage (NCBI taxonomy): Eukaryota > Metazoa > Chordata > Aves > Passeriformes > Zosteropidae > Sterrhoptilus > Sterrhoptilus dennistouni. The sequence continues at coordinate 106,769 of VWZU01002872.1, read as the reverse complement.
TTCTAAATCCCCAGCTTTTCCCTCTCCTGAGGGTTTTAATAATACCTTTATCTTTTGCCAACACAGAAACACTTGCAATATCACAAATTAGAAGCATGAAGAAATAAGCAGAATCTGGTCCTGAATTAAGCTGCCTGGACACTTTTGCTGAAGGTATTGCTAGATACTTTGCAATAACACTGAACCACAACTCCACACACTTCTCTCTTGAAAACAACTGAGTTGCCAGCTGCAAAAGCCAGCACTCTGGTCCCAAAGTGCACTGTCAAAGAAGGAACAGGCTGCTCTTTTTCTTGTACTAGCTGAAAGGATTCCAGATGTTTCACATCATCCTCAAATGGAAAGTAGGAATATCTGTACACGGGTCACGGGAATGACACTCAAGACTTGCTTCTCTCCTCCCCCAACATGCCTGCTTTGCACACTCTTACAAACCCTTCCTCATATCTGGAACTATTAGAAATTGCACTTAAATAGAAATCAGAGAGCAGTCCTGATCACAAGCAGCTTATGAACACAGTCATAAACTACTCCAGAACATGCATGCCAAACATGAGCTGGAGTCAAAGGTGATGCTTTGCAGATATCCCACAGCTAGTTTTGGTAGGTCTGACTAATTTGTGCCTCCCGAACTCTGAGATAAGACTTTAAGAGTTCACAAGGACAAGCTGCAGATAAATCTCTTTCTTTATCCTCTTTCACACACTGCCTCCAGAGTCAGGGACCAAAGAAAAGAAGAAAATGTTCACACAACTGGATTGCTTCTCCCCATGGATCCTAAAGAGATCCATCTCCAGTTGAAGAGTTCTGGCTTGTACACAAAGTTAGGCAAGAGCTGCCTGCTAGCAAAAACACATGATCTAGATGCTGCAGTGCTGGGTTGAGACAGACAAGCTGCTAGGAATTTGTAAGAGAGCAACAAAAACGACTGGGGCCTAGAGGGATTGATTTACTAAGGAAGATTAAAAGAGCTAAATATGTAATATAGACAAGAGATACAACTAAGAAGGGTGGGGAGGAAGAATGGGACGTGACAACAGTCTACAAATATTTGAAGGCTGTAAACACTAAGGAGGGAGAGGAATTATTTAGGGTGCTCTGAGGGAGGGGAAGGAGGAGCAATGGGATTAATTTAATACAGATTTTAATGCAGGATCCAGGAGAAGATAAAGGGGAAAAGCCATCCTGAGAAGCATACACATTTATCTAATGCTTACTTTTGAAAAGATGCTGGGATTTCCCACTAAAAAACTGGTGGCCAGAAAAACAAGTCTATACATTCCCTTCACTCCACGACAGGACTCTCCTTAAAAGCACCAGGCAGATCAAGGAGGAAAAGAGCAAGAAAAGGGGCTAGTATCTGTCCACTTTTTGAATTAGTGTTCAACCACTGGCCCTCATTCAGCATGGAAACACGCAGGACATCCAAAAAACGTAAGAGCACTTCCTTCCCTTGTCTCTTTCCCCTGCCTTTGTGAAGACTTTCCTCCAAATCCTCTGAAGCAGCTCCCTTGTCTGTTCCCCAGAGAGAATTCTTCCCTCTCCCAATAAATATTCTGACACACAAGCAATGATGAGTCTCTCTGACTCTTTGCAGCATTAGCATTTTGAATGAACCCAATTCCCAGAACATGAATGGTGGAAACATGAATGAGTTCTCATCTCCACATTACCCTGGGTGTTCAGAAACACGAACAGGCATCCACCTACTAGGCTGTCTGCAGGTAGGGAGTGTTATCTGTGGGTACATAAAGTTGGAAAAGGGAAAGCAGGGGTAGGCATCAAGAAGACTCAGATTCTTCAAAATGTGATTATGTGATTCAAATGTTCAGATGGCCTTCAGCCGCACACTCTCCGTAGCCCAAATGCAGGTGTTACTCAGAAAAAGAAGAAACAGTGCTGTGTGGTCTAGAAGAGAACAAGTAGACTCAGAGGACGGTTTGGATTGGAAGGGACATTACAGATCACCAAGTCCCAACACCCCTGCCATGGGCAGGGACCCCTTTTCACTAGACCAGGTTGTTCAGAGCCCCATCCAACCTGGCCTTGAACACTTCTAGGGATGGGGCATCCACAACTTCTTTGGGGTACCCTTTCCAGTCTCTCACCACCCTCACAGCACAGAATTTTTTCTTAATATCTAATCTAAACCTTTTTCAGTTTAAACTCCAGTTTATTCCCCTTGTCCTATCACTATGCATCCTTGCAAAAAGTCTCTCCCAGTCTTTCTTGCAGGCTTCCTTCAGGGAGAGAAGGCTGGAACTAGGACGCCCCAAAGCCTTCTCTTCTCCAAAGCTGAACAATCTCCATTCTCTCAGCCTTTCCTCATAACAGAGGTGCTTCATCCTTCTAATCATTATTGTGGTCCTTCTCTGGACCAACCTGACCTATTCTTTGCTGAGGGGGTCACTGTCTGAACTCTTTAGGCTTATTCCCTCTCCAAACCTCACCATGTCTACAAGTTGTTCCCTGTGCTATTTCTCGGCTAGAGAGCCACCCAGATCAAGACCACCACTAGCATGGAAGGAATTTAAGGGCAGGAGCCTTTCTGATCCTTTGTTCCATGCTTCAACCACCATCTTTTTAAAGCTACAAGTATAAAAGCAACAGTTATGTGTTCTCTTTACAGACTGGAAAGCACCATGTTTCAGACAAATACAGCAGAGTCTGCTAGCTTCAGCCACTCAAGAGACTGAATGTAGGATGGGGGATAATTCCTAACATCCTTCCCCAGTCTCTCTCCACTGTGGGGGCTGCATAAATTCAAATCATTCATCACAAGCTCTTTGAAATGGGGCCCCGGGGACAGAGGATGTCACCGGCTGAACAGGATCTTTTCAGAGTGGAATCCTGACTGTATGTCTGAAACAATAAGCACCGCCCTCCCTGAGCATCGGGGGCAACAGGCAGAGGCCCCATATTCCCCACTGCCTGTGCCCATCTCCACAGCCTGCCAAGGGAAGAATGGAGGGCTGGGAACAGATGGATGAAGGCAGATAGGGTGAGAGAGAGTTAACAAGCCAGGAAACAAAGGGAAGGCACTCCCCTCCCAGCAAGGGAGGAGCCAGCCACCAGGAACTGTCCCCAGCCAGCTTAGGTCCCAGCATGCTTTGTCTGCCCAGCTCCTCTCCATCACCAGTGTGCATCCCGGCCAAACGACTCCTACACATCCAGCAACGCTGCCCTGCCTCTTGGCCAGCACCTCTGACAAAGCACCTCCAGTGGCCCAAAGGTCTCAGCAATTCCTCTGCGAACTGGGTTTTGCTCTTCTGAACAAGCATTTTTAGAGGTAAATGGGCTACCCAAGGCCCATGGGCAGCCTGATCTCATTTCCCACCCTCTCAAAAGAATGTGGGGAGGATATTCCACCTAGCACATCTATCCCTAAAAGCAGGGGACAGAAGGAATATGCTTCAAGACTCAGCTAAGGATTAACACAGTCCACCCTTTGTGTCTACCCATGTGGAAATTCAAGTTTCCTTCTGACAGACAAAAAAACTAAAACAAACTCGAGAGGACAGCACACAGCACCCACTGATTACAGAGCAGGTGAAGATAGTAACACCCAAGAGAAAAGCTGAAGATAAACCATACAGCCCCTGCTAATCCTCAGAGGCAGACAAGCCCTGCTCTGTGTCCACACCATTATTAAAGGAGAGAACCGTGAGGTGAACCTGGTGCAGAAGTCCTCATGAATGAGCCCTTCTGTCTGCAGAGCAGGCCATGAGAGCACAGTACGAGCACAAGCGTCCTCCAGACGCACCACCACAGACTACATGCCCAATCCCTCCAGGCTGGGGAGTCACCCAGGCTCCATGAAGTCTCACTATCACTGCTTCAAAACATGCTGGCTCACACCCCAAGGAACATCACAAGGGCTTTGATACTGCATTCAAGTAACTTGGTTGAATTCTGCTGTGCTCACCACACCGTGGCATTGGGCTTCCTCTGTTTGGTGACAGGCAAGGCAGGCACAACCCCCTCACCAGGGGCTATTTTCCATACCTGCTTTTTCACAGGTGGATGACCTGTTACATGGTACAGAGCAATACAGGATCAGGCCTTTCCGTTTAGTACCTCCTTTCTCTCCCCACATGTACCCCAGATGTTTTGCAAAATCCTGACAATTTATACTGTCCTAGTGAGAGTCAAGCCCTAGTTTGGTGGGAAATGCTGTGTCCAAGCTACCACCCCTGAATCCTAGCACCTAGGAATTAAAAGCACTGTCACCAAAGACACTAACTGGTTGGAGGGTCACAGAAGAGCAGCATACAGGAACAAGATGCAGTAAAGGCAGCACACAGTGCAACTGAGATCCCAGATCCATTATTTATCCTCTTTGTTCATGTTCTGGTTAAATGTGGCAACAAAGCCTGTTACTGATGATTCCCACAGGACATTTAATCAAGAGGGCCTGCCAACACCAATCAAGAGAGATTAATAAAGCAAGAGGGAACTGGAGATAAAACCCAGAGGTTGAAAACAGACAGTGATTTACAATCACAGGAAAAAGTAATCTCAACTAGAAGTATTCAACAAAAGAGATTTGGGGAGAGATGAGAAGATGCTGGAGATCCTAGACGAGCTCTCCTACAATACAGCTGACAGTATGTTAAGGCTAATTCTGCAACCTGATAGTGTTGGTGATGGGGAAAGCCAAGGAGGTCCAAAACAGCCTATGTAGAGGCATCACATTACAGATCACTTGAGGGTAGTCCTCCACTGCCAGGCACTGGAAATGCAACACCTCAAATGCAGTGTTGGCTCCAAGCTGCCCAGCAGATGAAGAAACTAGGAAAAATTGAAGGACCCACAAAAGGAGGACCACCTGCAAGTACCCAAAGGGTGCAGACACCAAAGCAGAGGGTTTTCTGCCAGCCTGCAGGACCACAGTGAACAAGTACTGGTGAGAACCAGAGACTGGTAATGCCAGCCCCCATGGAGGGATTGAGCAGGCTGCTGGGCAGTCTCACCACTCTGGCCCTACATGGTTTGAGCCAATAAAAACATGAGCAGGCAAAGCATCAGGAAACATATCTACACATCAGCACACTGGCTTGGAAGAACTTTTACCCAGGTGACCTGCTGTGGTAACAGGAATCTCAGCACCTCATGGGCTCTGTCCACTGAGCTTCCAGCTCAGGTCACTCCAGACATTAACTCTAAAACCCATTACAGATCTAACAGATCTGAGCCCCAGGATTTAAACCAGGCCAGGCTCTCTTGACCTGTTTTACACCTCCTAGTCTCAGACCTTTGTCTTACAGGTCCTGGACCACCACTTCCACTACCAGTCTTCCCAAAACTGTATTTCTTCTATCCTTGAAGGAATAACTATGTCCTCCCTTTCCACCACACACTCACAGAGTTTATACCCACACACACTCAAGCTCAAGAAAAGGAAGTGAGAACACTGCAATAGGCTGTGCGGCAATTATGCCCCAAACAGTTCAAATCTAAATCAGTCTGACCAACCACCACTGTGTCTCCAGTATGTGGTAAGGCAAAGCTGAGCTTATCCCCCTTTCTTTGTCATGAGAAGGCCAGTAGCCACTAGCAGTATTGCATTAGTTTTTTCTCTTCTCCACTCCTTCCAACCTTACATGGTGCCCACAAATACCAACAGGCAAGAAAAATAAACCCAAAACTATGATGCATTTGAGAAAACCAACCTTGAGACAGACTCTCACACTCACCTAGGTAAATGTCTCCAAATGAACCACTGCCAATCTTTCTGCCGAGCCGGTATTTGTTTCCCACTCGAAGCTCCATGGTTCAGTTGTGCTGAGAAAAGAAGCACAGAAGGAGCAGTGTCAGAGCAGAAACAGGAAGTGAATCACATAAGACTACAGAAGAGACCTCCCCACTTCACCCAGAGGCTGAGTAGTTTTAAATCTTGAAATACTGCACTTTCTACACAGCTTCTATCACCTCTCCTGATCTCCTCAGCTTCCAGGAACAGCATGAGCAAGAAACACTGCAGGAACAGAACAATGTCAAGCATATTTTTCCCATGTTCCCATTATTAGAATGAAGCATGATTGAACCTCTTCTCCACCGTTTTGCTGAGAGCCTTGGGAGGGGTTCAGGAAAACCCTTCTAAGAAGGCTTCAGTGCATGATCATGCCACACTACTGTAAAGAGGTACTGCTCATACCTTACAGTACCTGGCACTGAGACAAGAAGTAGCCCTGTGAGACACCAGAAGGGTCAGGCATAATAAACCTTAGGAGGAGTTTCTCTCTTACCCAGCCTTATTCCAACACCTCAGTGGTGGTGAAGCACAGGACCCAAGGGCTGCAAGAGACAGACAGACTGCCAGAAGCAAGCAACTCCATCGCTCCTAGGCAGGAACTGGCACAGGAGACAGGGAGGAAACATTTCACACTGACTGGGAATACCACTTGCTCATCTCCACATGCTTCTGCTGACGGAACCACCACTTCCTTTGGTCTACCTGAGCCTCTCAATCTTTCTTGCCTACCTAGGTGTGCCAGCTGTTCATTTTTAGCAGCTCAGCCTTTCCTCATCCCTTTATCTGAGATGATTAGCTAATGCTTTGACCTGATATACTCCATCAACATGCCCAGGCTCTGCCTATTCACCTTCCACAGAAAACCAACTAGATGGAAAGACCACAGCCACAAAATTTGTTCTCTCTGCCAACCTCAACTTCTGCTGCGAACATCTTGCCCAAGCACAGCTCCAGCAGTTCCCCCCTTAACAGCCAGCCCCTTTCCCTTGCCTCTTCTATGACCATAACTTATTTACATCTCTTCCCAAGACAGTCAATGTGTCTCCTTTTAGAGGGATTTGCCACAGTCCTAATTTATGCAATGCCACATTATTAAGAGTAAAAATGCAGACACAGAGCCTGTTGGGGACAGGAAAGGTGAGGAATGATTCATGTTTTCACAAGTGGGTGCGAGGAACTTTCCCTTGCTGGAGCTTGGTGGGAAGGAAGCATCACTGAAGGAAAGAAGGGAGAAATGGCCTTGTGAGACAGATGTACAAAAAAATAATCCCAGCTACAGGATTCTGGGCATACTACAAACCCAGAGCTGCTTCTCCTGCCCCAGGAGATGGGATTACAGAAAGAAGAATGGACAGGCTGTAGAGATGTACAGGGAAATAATCCTATCGAGGCATTCAGGGGACATTGTGAACCCTGAAAGCAGAGCTCCAGTCACCAGAAACCACACACAAAACACTCAGAGGTGGAGTCCCCTCACCTAGTATTTGCTTATGCATGTGGGCTTCTGTGCATCTAAAGTCTACAAATCCCTGTGGCTATTTCTGATTTTCTTACTACAAGGAATATAGGCAGAGCCTTGGGAACCAAACCAGGAGGCAGGCGTACCTGGGTGAGGGTGCAGCAAACAGACATGATTTTTATCCACTGCCTGCTGTTCTGTATAACCACATTAACATACATCTGACTTGCTTACACTCCTACTCCAATAAACGATCAAAGGTGTGTGTCCCCAGGAACCCATCACACCACTGTCAAGAAGACAGCTCTCAATCCTCCTTCCTTCATGGAGTGTTTGCCCAGGCCTGTGAACCCCAAACACTTCCACTTGCGTCCAATTCCCAGGTGGGGCGTGCACAGCCAAGCACACGGCAGAGACTGGGCAAGAAGTCCCAGTGGGGTCTGCTCTGCACTGGGACATAGGAGGTACTGCTTCACAACACCACAGTCCCGAACCTAAATTTGGACCCACCCTTCTGGGACAGGCAGGAGCCAGGTTAAGAAGGGCTTCTCACACAACCAGGCAGCAGCCCTTGTAGCTGATTAAGCAACAGGCTTCAAAGGGGAATCTAAAAAATGCTCTGGGGTGTGGGAAGTAGGATAATGGAGTAAAAAAAAAATCATGGTCTCGCACAGCTGTCATTTTGCCTTATTTCCTCCCCCTCCCTCAACACACATACATACATAAGGTGTGAGTTGAAAACTTGGGGGGAGCATAGCCAGAGAGCGAGAGCCTGGATTCCTGCGGCAGGACACACACATCCCACCCCCTCAACAACTGCTCCAGGAGTTCAAACATCTATCCAGTCTTACCCCACCACCATCTATAGCTTCCGCCCTTTATCTTCTGATCTTCAGGTCTACTGTTACAAGAAGAAAGAAAACTGTACCCATAAAATATATATTCTTATATGTGAAATTTATATCATTCCCCTATGTATTATTTATACATGTAAAATTTAAAAAGCCATCCCTCCTTCCCACCCTCCCCCCCACTAGAGGCTTAACACCCCACAGCCCTGCCACCCTTCCTCCACTCTACAGCCAAGGCAGCGTTCCCAGGGGCTACAGGGCAATCATTTAGTTTTC
>VWZU01002872.1:61892-91154 GCA_013397095.1 Sterrhoptilus dennistouni | reverse complement strand
AAAGTGGATCTAATGGCAAAGAGAAACAAATGAACAGGAATATTGAGCTGTGTCAGGCCAGGGCACTTGTATCTGAGAATCACAAAAGAGGGCCAAGGTTCCTTGGGAGGAGCTGGACTCAGGGCTGAATCAGCAGGATCTTACTTGAAGATGTGTAACCTCATCCTGCTCTCCAGCTTGTTGAGTGCTCTCTGGGCACCGAGGCAGCTGAGTGCCTATGGGGTGGCGGAAGAACCCAGCCCAGCAGTCTGGGCAAGATGAAGGGCCATAGGGGAAGGACCATGTCTGCCTGAACAATCCAATCACCTTCTTTGATAAAAAGACTGGGTTTATGGATGAGGAGAGAATAGTAGAAATAATTTATTTTTAATTCAGCCAGGCTTTCAACACCGTCTCCCAATGTTCTGATATCCAAGTAAAGGTGATGTTGTCTCAATATGTGGAGGAGCAGACAGACACAAAAAAAAATTTGTCTGGTCAGGCACAAGAAGTAGTTAATTGTTAATGGGTTGTACCCTACCTAGAGGCTGGTATCAAGTGGGATGCCTCAGGGGGCTGTCCTGGGACCTCTCCTGTTTAACACGGTTATTGTTGACCTGGAGAAGGTGATGGAATGCATTTCCACCAAGCTTTCAGGCAACACTTAGTTGGAGGGGAAACAAGTCATCATGCCTGAGGGGATGTCAGAGGGATGTAAGCAGCCTGGAGGGATGGGCCTGCAGGAACACTGGGAGTTCAGCAAGGGCAAATGCACAGGCTTGAACCTGGCAAGGAAGAGGCTCTGGCAACGATGTGGGCTGGGACCTGATAGATGCAGAACAGCTGTGTGGGAAAGGACCTAGGAGTCTTGGTAAAATACAGAGCCAAGCTCTTCACAGTGGTGCTTCATGGGAGGATGAGAGACAAGGAACATAATTTTAAAGAAGAGAGGTCCCACTTGAATACAAAGAAGACCTTTCTGTCCTCAAAGGCAGTCAAGTGTGGGAAAAAGCTGCCCAGAGAGGCAGTACAGTCTCCATCATAGTAGTTTATAAGATCAAATAAAGCTTCAAGCAACCTCATTTGACCTCTTTGCTGACCTTGCTTTGAGCAGAAAGTCAGACTAGAGCTGTCCTGGGGTCTCTTTCAAATGGAATTATCTTTCAATGCTACGATGCCCAGGGCCCCATTTGTGTGTAGCGTGTGTCTGGCAAGTGCCAGGTGTGTATGTGCTAGACACACGTGTGTCTGTGGCAGGGGTGAGCTGCAAGCCTGAATCCTGTGTGAAGGGTGCAGCTCAAGGGAGACAAGGTATCCCACAGATATGATGGACAATGGGTGAGTAGCACAGCATGGCAGGGAAGCAGTACCTCTGAATGCCTATGACAACTGTGCCAGTTTTGTGCACCCCGGGGAGCTTGCCGAGCATCACAGGAGCAAAGTGAGCTGGCAAGGAGCCTGTAGTGTCCCTGAGGTGGGACTCTGTGTGTGTGTGTGTGTGTGTGTGTGTGTGTGCCAGGGGAGTGAACATGTAGCCGTAGTAGGGAAATATGTGTGCAGCACATGCAGCAGGCACTGTGGGCAGCAGGGAGCTGTGTGGGCTCGCTGTTCACAGCTGCACAAACTGGCCGTAGTTAAAAAGCCTCCCATCTATGAGCATCTCCCAGGCGGGCTCTGGGGCTGAGGGGATGGGACAGAATGCAGACAGTTATGAAAGCAGATGGCCCAGTCAGAATAATTCATGTATTGCTATGGGAGGGACAGGAGAGAGAAACAATGCACTGTAAAAGCGGGAGGGCAGGGAGAATGGCTTAAAATGCGTCTTCCCGACATGCCCTGGTGTATTAGTTCAGCATCTCGGCCCAGCTCCTCTTTAATTCTTATGTAAGGGATTTCTCTGGAAGGGACAGTCTGTCCCTGCCAGCTGAACACCAGGCACAGGGCACCGATTAACAAAAGGCCATCTCACCACCCGTCCCACACAGTGAAGGACAAGAGGCAGCTGGGACTTATTTCCTATGGGGACTGAGGTTGTGTATTTTTATGTCTGCCTCACATCATGCTGTTGCTCATCAGGGACTGCAGGACTGGCTCATCTGAGCCTCCCATGGTCTCCTATTCCCTTCTAGAAGGTGATGATTAGTATCTGTAAGGCTCAATGTTGGCTATTTTTGAGGATGTCCTGGGGCCCAACAGCTCCCATTTCCTACATCTGAATGTCTAGAGGCCAGAGGTGTCTGAGTTGGGAATATGCACAGCATCTGGTCTGTCAGAACTACTGCTTGGAATTGTAGGCAGTGATACAAAGGTGATGGATGTTGTGTGTGTAGCTAGAGAAGTACAATGTCCTGGCAACAGCGTTGCTGCAGCTGTGGACACAGGATAGGCAGAGACAGTCTAGGAACTGCTCCTGGTTCATTTATGACTTAAAATGTCCTTCTTTAACGCTGAGGGAGGTGAGAAGTTAAACCCACAGTGGAAGGTTAAATCAGTCCTTTGGCGACTGACTGCTTCATGATCTTAGGAAAGCCACTTTGCCTTGCTGTCAGCTGCTTCTGGCCCCCTGTGATTGCTTTCTCTCTGAGAACAGAAACTGTCCCTCCTCTTGTGACTGCAGCAACAAGTAAAATGGAGCCATGGAGGGCATGAGGACTCTGGAGGCTTCTCCATGGGACAAATCATCAAATCATATTTACAAGGAGTCAGAAAATCCCACACTTTTCAAAACTGGCTCTTGCATTTTAACAGTTGACAATGCATTTCGAGCTCATGAGACCATCTGACCGCTGCAGGAGAGCTGTCTCAAACAGAGCAGCAGGGAACATGCAGCTTCATCTGGCCAGCACAGCTCTACCAACACACCTTGTGCTCGTCCTGCTCTCACACTGACTTGTCTCCTCCACTGACCTCATGCTGCTCTGTCCCATCAGCACCCACTGGCTTGCTGATCACTACTGGCTCCTTGGACACTCCAGGTCACCCTGTTATTTATCCCTGCCACCTTGCAGCCAGTCACCCCACGTCTGCAGCTCTCTGCTTCAGAGCTGGTTTACATTGCAGCTCTTCCCTGCTTTTCCTACAGCCTCACACAACACTGGAGGGGTCACATAAGTTTCTCTATTCAAGGCAGCCTCATTGCTAGTGAGCACGACACTGTATCCCAGAAAACAAAAGGCACATGGTGTAACCCAGCAGCCTGGAGCTAAATGATGGCTCCACTCTGCTTACATTTAATCAGATCATTCTGTGTGGTACCAAGTGTTCTGCTATAGGTCTGCATTGCCTGTCATGTGCTTGCACCCACTCTCGTACTGATTAATTGTCTTATCCTTGAGAGAAACGTGGAGACTGCAGGTCATGTTATAAGTGCATTCAAAGTCTTCTCTGGTGTTCCTGCATCAGCTCGTCCTCTCTTCAATACCCTAGAAGTGGTTTGCAGGCCTGTGCCGGGCCCCTGGTAGACACACAGAGGCTGTTGCTGGGTGAGCACCTAATCAACTGTCAGTAGCAATTTCAAGCTCCTTATTCTCTTGCTCCTACAGCTTCTGTAATGAGGCTTTGTGCTTTACAACCCCTCAGCTGACTCTTTCAGTGACTGACTGTACTACTGGGACATTCAAACAACTCTGTCAATGAGGGATCCAAATATTGCCAGGTCCCAGGTTTCAAGACTAGCTATTTCAAATCTGGGGCCAGCATCAAAATAATCCTGCTAATTTCGGAGACCAAAAAAACCCCTTTAAAGCTCAAATATCTTGTGTCACACAGACTATTTCAGGATAGTGTTTGTGTCAAATCTGAATTTCTTCACAGGCATCAGGGCAGTGGAATCACATTGGTCCACTTTGCCTCTTTCCAGGCTGACCTGACATGGACAGTGAGTCACTTGGAGTCCACATGCCCAGGCTGCCCAGAAAGCAAAGGCATTACCCACATTAAAAGCTCCCTTCTGGCAGGGATTTGGTCAAAGGTAAGAATTATACTGGCAGCCCACTGACTGCTCTGCTGTTGTGGCCTTCCTTGGGATCTGGAAGAAGCCCAAGATCAGAGTCTTACACTTTGCAAGCCAGGCTGTCGTTATCTATTGTTCCATGGAGATACAAAATGGTTGGTTGCCTGAAGAGCTCTCAGGGCATTGCAAGCCTCCTACCTGACAGTCCTCATGCTGACAAGGACACTACTTCCATGCAGCTTCACTGCCCCTCAGAGCATGCTGGCCTCCCGCTGGTGGCGTGGGAGAGGCAGCAGTACCATGCTATAGCCATAGGTTGGATGTGTCCAATCAAGGGACTGAATAATAGGTTAAAAAGGGAGCAAATTTTATACATTGAGCACATGCAACCAGGTAGAGCTGAGAAACAACTGAAGGATGAGCAGACAGCAAGGCAGCAACCAGAAGGACCTGACTCTGAGCAAAGGTCATCTCTGCCTAACTTCCCAGAGCTGGCATGGCTTTGCAGATTTATCCCCAACAAGAAATCAAAGTGGTAGCACATATCTGAACTGTTTTCAGAGTCAGTGTCCACTATGTGAAAGCCATGGCCTGGCTGTCAGGAGGGCTGATCTTTATTGCAGTGTCAGAGGTGGATGCTGGTCCTCTTAGAGCATACTTTCACTCCAGATCAAACATTTCCTCCCCTGAACCTCACCTGTGCCCCATGGCACTGCCTGGAGAGTCAGCCTCAGCTGCAGCCCAGCTCCACAGCGTCTCACCAGCACTGGGGCCAGAAGCAGCACTGGGTGAGTGTGGGGAGTCAGGAGCTGCAAGGATGCTGGGATCTGTGGGGGTGAGCACAGTCTTATGGGGAGTGTCTGAGGGAGTCAGGGTTATTTGGCCTGGAGAAAAGGGGGCTCTGGGGTGACCCTATCACTCTCTACAGCTACCTGAAAGGAGGTTGTAGTAAGGGGTGTTGACCTTTTCTCCCAAATAGCAAGCAGTAGGACAAGAGGAAATGGACTCAAGTTCTGCCAGGGAAAGTTTAGTTTAGATATTAGGAAAATTTTCTTCACTGAAAGCACTGTCAAGCACTGTAGAAGGCTTTTCAGGGAAGTGGAGAGGTCACCATCCCCAGAAGAGTTTAAAAGATGTGTAGATATGGTACTTAGGGACGCGGTTTAGTAGTGGACATGGCAGTGCTGGGTTAAGAGCTGCACTCGGTGACCTCAGAAGTCTTTTCCAGCCTAAGAGATTCTATGATTCTGGGACGCCGAGACCCGCGGGGGTGCCAGCCTTGCTTTCATCTCTAGATGGTGCTCTGAGGCCGGCAATAGCCGGGGTTCCCCCAGTCTCGCCGCGCCACTCAGCCTGCCTGCACCGCGTCCTGGCGGCGGGAGCACACCGAGGCTGGGAAGGGCAGGACCCCACCCCGTGGACCGTGGCAGAAAGAGAAGCCCGTGCTCTCTTCCGAGAGCTGGCTGCCATCTCAGCTCCCGCTGGTGTGACATCCCCCGGCCCGGAATGGCCGCAGGCATGAGCGAACCGAGACTGCCTCCCCGTCCCTCTGCTGTCTCCCTCTGTCCGCACCAGCGAGGCTGCCCCAGCTGCCCTACACCACCCCACGTTTTCAGCATCCCAGCAGGCTGCATTCCCTCCTCTCTCCCTCCTGAGCGTGCAGCAACAACCCATCCCAGCTTTGGAGATTTAGCACAGGGCCGGGCCCTGCGGGGTTTTCCGATAGTGATGCTCCATTAGGGCCCAGCGCTGCTCTTACCACGGGCAATGCCAAAGTCCCATTGACTTCACGGGGTCAAGCCCTTAATGGGCTGGGAAAGTAAGACTTTTTTTTTCTTGGTTTGGTGTTTTTGTTTGCTTGGTTAGTTTGTTGGGGTTTTTGGTTTGGTTTGGATTTTTTTTTTTTTTATTTTGTTTTTTAGTTTGGTTTGGGTTTTGGTGTTTTTTTGGTTTGGTTTGGTTTGGTTTTTGGTGGGTTGGTTTGGAGGTTTTTTGGTGACATTTAAAACCATGGCCGCTTAGTATTGCCTGTCCAAAAGCTGCGAGAGACCTCAGACCCTCCTGCAAAGGGAAAGAAGAGCTGCCAAAGCTCAAAGAACACAGAGGAGGCTTGCAGAAGTCATGAGCCTGTGCACAGCTGCTGTGGCAGTACCATTTGCCCTATCCACTCCTGGGCAAAACTTGGACAAAACCAAGCTATCTGAAAACCTAAGATGTTTGTTCAGAAGCACAGACATTTTCAGCACCATTTCCTAATCATGGAATTCTAAACCTATTTTGTCCTTAATTGAGATTATTGTTGTGTTTCTTAAAAATATTTTTAGTTGCAGTGTGTATCAAAATGTTTTGCTGAGCAAGTTTTGCATGAGTTGAAAGGTGCCAATGATGATTTCTTTTCAAAAGGGTTGTCCAAAAGTGTCACCAAAAATAAAACATGAAACAAGTTTCTCAAGTGTCATTTCAAACAATAACATTCATTTGAGAGCTGTCAAGAGTTGACAACAGAGTAGTTAGTTGTCATGGGGTAGAGGATCTGAACCAGTGCCTGGATCTTATTCATAGGGAAAAAGTACTTCCTCTTCCCATTATCTTTCTGGTATTTGAATAGCTTTCAATAATGAGCCAAGTAAGATGTTCAGAAATAAGACAGGAAAGAGATATAGATTTTGGTTGAATAAACAAAGAAGCAGTGTCTTCCTCCTGAAAAGCCAGCTGCCAGTCCCTTGGGATTAGAGGCAGGTCTTAGGGAAGCAGTGCCTCTGTCAGATCCTGGAAGAGGGAAGGACCCCTGGGACATCATGCCCTCTCATGCATTAAAGGTATCTTCTCTGGAGAGCACAAGGCAAGGAGGTACCACCTACCTGATGCTCCACACATGGTGTGCAAAAGGTAAAATACCTGGTGTGTTTACAATTATGAATGGCCTGGGCAGCTGATTTGCAGAATCCTTAAAAATGTCAAGCCTTCTTCGTAGCAAACCGTTTTCCAGGATGGATTCTCATGGTGGCTTTTCACAGGGTTCATAAAGGAGTCCCTGGCATGTGGCCAGAGAGGCACTTGTTGAGACACTTGCTGCTCTGTGGCATTTTTGTGAATGTGGTTGGGTGTTTATGGGATGAAGTTGTGGTGTAGGATGGATTATGCCCTACAGGTATACACCTATAGGCATCTGCAATGTGTACTTGAGTACAAGTGCTCTGAGATTCCAGTGGGCAGGTGCAGAAACACCTGTGCAGAAGGATGTCCTGCTGCTGCGTATCAACAAAGCCTGTGGGCATGTGGGCAGCTTGCAGGAACAGACACTAGAGTGGCTGCACCATGTTGTTGAAGGGGCTGTGTGTGGCACCAGCAGCACAGCTGCACAAGGAATGTCTGTCAGGGAGAAACTTACTTATCACCTCTGTTTTCCTGCACTGGCAGTTCCTCTCCTTCCCTCTGCCTCCTCCCCTCAACCCCCTTCTCTCCCCCCTCTCTAATGATCTGACAGCACTGAAAGCTTTCTTGCAATTTTATTATGAACAGCAGGGTTTTAGCTGGGTATTCTTCAATGCCCCACTGTCTTCTCCACCGTGATGCCAAGCATGACATGAAAACATCCAGCAGGTTCAGACATATGGCGGGGGCTGAAATCAGTATGGCTGAATGATGCTTGTTCCCTCAGATTTACTGCAATCTTGTCCCATTTTTCCCACAAGAGCCCTGCCAGGTGAAGGGAAGTGTGGCAGAGCTGACCTGCGTGTTGCCCCAACCACTCTAGCTGTGTGTATCCATGGCGCTGGTGCATCATCCTTGCCTGGCATCTCTGCACACTCACTCCTTGGTGATTGATGAGTCTCCCAAGAGATAAGGGGACACTTCATCCCCACCAAGCACTGCCACCCTCCTCCAAAGGATTCTGTACCTCAGTGAGGGGGTGCCCAGCCATGAGGGTTCCCCCTCTCCTGGAGGCCACCACCCCAGCCTGTGTCCTGAATGCCCCTGTCCTCACATGCAAAGTCCTTCTCTCTCGGTCCATTAGTTTGTTTCCATGGCCAGTGGCAGGCACACGACTCTGAAAGCTGTATTAAAAGCCAGGTCAATACCAGCCCCTGCTTATTCCCTCAGGGGAAAATAAGTAAATAATGAAAGGAGAGGGTGAGTTCTTTTCCTAAACCAGTAAACTTTTGAATTTAGTGCTGAGAGAGGTGCCTCAGTTCCCAAGTGGGGAGCATTAGAGCTCTGAGGAGAGACAGTCAGCCTCAGCACCAGAAGAACCAGGAGGGATGGGGGCCACTCAAAATCCAGTGATTCCACCATTTCAATGAAGGCTTTGAGGCAAACTGCTCTGGCAGATGGGCTCTGGAGCTGAGGATCACTACAGGAGCGAGGTAGGGGCTGAGGTACTTAATGCCTTCTTTGCCTCAGTCTTTAATTGTGAGACCAGTTTTCCTCAGGGTACTCAGTCCCCTGAGCTGGAAGACAGGGAGAGGGAACACAGCGAAGCCCCATAATTCAGGAGGGAATGCTCAGTGACCTCCTACACCACTTAGACACTCCCAGGTCTGTGGGGCTGGATGGGATTCACCCAAGAACATTGAGAAAGCTAGTGGAAGAGCTCACCAAGCCACTCTTTATCATTTATCAGCAGTCCTGGCTAGCCAGAGAGGTCCCAGGTGATTAGAGGTTAGCCAGTGTGACACCTATCTACAAAAAGGGCTGGAAGGAGGATCTGTGGAACCACGGGCCTGTCAACCTGACCTCAGTGCAAGGAAAGGTCATGGAACGATTCACCTTGCCATCATACAGAACACATGTAGCACAACCTGGGAATCAGGCTCAGCCAGCGTGAGTTTGGGAAAGGCAGGTCCTGCTTGAGCAACCTGATCTCCTTCTATGACAAAGTGACCTGCTTAGTGGATGAGGGCAAGGCTGTGGATGATGTCTACCTGCACTTCTGTAAAGTCTTTGTCACTGTCTCCCAAAGCATTTGTCCTGGAGCAATTGGCTGCCTGGAGAAACTGAATGGGTGCACTGTTCATTGGGTAGAAAACTGGCTCCATGGCTGGACCCAGAGAGTGTTGGAGGATGGGATTATTCTGTTGAATAGAATTATTCCAGTGAATGGAGCAAACCCAGGCAGGATAGCTGTTCCCCCACAAAACCTACATCCTAGGATGAGAAATGACCATATCTGGACCTAGTAATATCTTGTGAATCTATTTGTCCTCTTTTCTCAAATGCATTTCCATATAACCTCACTTTCTCTTCCTGTTTCCCCCTTCCTTCTCCACCATCTGCCTGCTGTGTCTGCTTCTTCCTCTCAGTCCTGCTATTTCATTCCTTGCCCGTCTGCTTCTTTCCCTCTTCCTTTTGCTTCTTGAACCAATTCCAATTTGATATTGAGAGACTTTTTTTCTGCTTTGTAGATCAGGGATTAGGTGGGACATAACTTCTTCAGCCATTCCCCACCACAGCACAGCTATTGTTTTTCTGTCCTTATCTCATATGCAGTTTTGAAGAGGTGATTCTGCTGATCCTGAAGGAAGATGCTCATCAGGTTTACACCTCTTTTGTGAAATGACAACGAAGTGATATTACAGGTCTAGCTTTGGTTGATGTCTTCCCTTTCTCCCTCCACTTGCCTCTAGCGAAAAGAGAGGCTTTGGGTTTTTTCATGGAGTTTTTGAATCTAGAGCAATGTCTCTCACACCTCTGCCTCTTCACCAAGTGTATCCATAACCTTTCCCTGGCCAAAACTCTCATTATCTCCAAAACATACAATATTGCTTGGTGCATCCTACTGGTAATTTTAATGCAGATTATTCCCTCCATACACACATTTATATGACCTTCTCCCCAAGCAAATTCTCTGAGCCTCTCATTATAGGTCTTTACCAGGGAGGCCCAGAACAAGAGAGCCCTCGTGGTGGAGCTTCTAGGGTCCAATGCCATACCAATAGCTAGCACCAGCCCTAATAACCCTCATCAGTCTCTATACCAGGCTGCAGCCTTGGAGTCTGTCCTTTGCTTCCAAACCTCCCCTTGGGATATTAGACTTTATTAAAAATAAATAGTTACAAATTCTGTTTTACAGCTGATGGCATCAGGGAGAAGAATGGAGGAGGCAAAAGGAGCAAATGGAGGGTCTGCTGTCCAGTCAGGTCACCTGTCTGTCATCCTGGCTGTGCTGTGCCAGGGAGCAGTCTGAGTATGGTGAGCACAGGGCCCTGCCTCCTCCTCCAGGTATCTCAGGAGAGGAGCAGGACATGTTTTCCAAGAGGACTGGGAGAACTGGATCTGAGTCCGTGGAGCCAAGCTGCATCTGCAGGTGACAGACACCAAAAGCCAAGGAGGGTGCAGAGCAGCCTATGTAGAATGTCCTTGTCTCCTAGCTTGGCGTTTGCAGTGGAAGAATATTGATTCTGTTCTCCTTCTCTTTTAGATACAGAATCATGTGCAACAAGCAACAAACATGCAAGTAAACTCCTCTCTTGAGATCCTTCCCCACTCCCTCCAGGAGTCCCAAACTTTCC
This sequence comes from Sterrhoptilus dennistouni, assembly GCA_013397095.1. NCBI lineage: Eukaryota > Metazoa > Chordata > Aves > Passeriformes > Zosteropidae > Sterrhoptilus > Sterrhoptilus dennistouni. The sequence goes on along the minus strand of VWZU01002872.1, from coordinate 80,711 downwards.
CATCTATCCTCATCTGATCAGTGCTTAGGTGTTGCTCCTCTCCCAGTGATGGCAATGACCCTTGACAGCCATGGGGCCTACCCATAGTGAGAGGGGACAGAAAGTCTGCTGTTGCCTCAGCAGCAGAAACACTTGCTGGGGGTCCCAATCTGTCCACTGAAGGCAGGGACTCCTGTCACCTCTCCAGAGACAAGAAACCAGGCCTGCTGCTCTCATGTCTCGGGGCAGGAAAGGGGTTCTAGCCCAAGCTGCATGCCCAGAAAGAGTAGTGTATCCTCACTCCTCTCCCAGGCAGTATGACCTCATGAGAAAAGGAGTATATCAGAGCAGCTCCAGGCCTTGGTGTATTTGAGGGCTGAGAGATAATCATGGGAGGCATTATTTGGTGGTGAAGGGACTTATCCAGTGTATGGGTATGGAACAGAGGAGACTGTGGGCAATGGGTGCGGAACGGGGAGGCTGGAGGAATTAGATGGCTGACTCCCTGCGGTATGAGATTGTATCCAGAGGCAGAGTTGCCTGGAGTCTCTCCAGGTCCAAGTGGCTTCCAAAATCCATCATCTGGATGATACCTCCCTCCTCTTTGGTGTTGCCCCCCAACACCACACCCACTTCATCATCATCTTCATCCTCATCTTGACTGACAAGTGCCAGCTCATTCTCATAGCAGAAGGCACTGGGAGGTGGTGGAGAAGGTAGGATGGTCATCTTGCTTTCTTGCAGCTCCCGGGCTGAGCAGCAAGGTGTGCCAGCTACCTCATACGTCTTGTGAAAGCGCGAATAATCCACTTTGTAGTGGTTCTTCTCCTCAAACACAACTGGTTCAAAGCGATGACCCCAAAGGATTTCACTAGCAAGGTAAGAGCTTCGTGCCTGTGTGGTCATGGCTGTGGCTTCCACCATCCCCTCCAGAATAACCACAATCTCAAAATTCTCCGTCTCCAGCTCTTCCTTACCAATCCCATAGAGGGGGCTCTCCTCATCAATCTCATGAACGATAATAATGGGTGAGACCAAAAATATACGATCAAGACCCACGTCGTAGCCCACATTTAGGTCCCGCTGGTCCAGAGGGAGGTATTCCCCTTCCTCCGTCATGTAGGGCTTGATGAGCTGTGCTCGCACATGGGCCTCCACGATGTGACTCCTCCTCAGGTTGCCCACCCTCCACATGAGACACAGTTTGCCATCCCGCACAGAGATGACTGCATGATGGCTGAAGAGGAGAGTCTGGGCCCGCTTCTTGGGCCTTGCCATCTTGGCCATGATAGTGCCAATCATGAAGGAGTCAATCACACAGCCCACAATGGACTGCACCACAACTGCCATGATAGCCAGCGGGCACTCCTCAGTCACGCAGCGGAAGCCATACCCAATGGTTGTCTGCGTCTCCACTGAGAAAAGAAAAGCCCCCAGGAAGCTGTTCACGTGCATGATGCAGGGCTTGAGGAGAGAGGAACTACCTACCACCGCCGGTGCATTGAGGTCGCCATGGAAGAAAGCAATGCACCAGAAGAGGAAGCCAAAGAAGAGCCAGGAGACCAAGAAGGCAGCAGAGAAGATCATCAGCATGTACCGCCAGCGTGTGTCTACACAGGTGGTGAAGATGTCGGCCATGTAGCGCTGAGATTTGTTGCTCAGGTTGGCAAAGTAAACATTGCACTGGCCATTCTTCTTCACAAAACGGTTGCGGTGCTTCCGCCGGGGAGCATGACCCTTCCCATTCTGGCTGTGCCCATTCATGCTGCTCAGTGTAGAGACCTTGTGTCCGTCCTCTTCGGTTGAAACAATGCTGTATCTGGGAAGAGAAGAAACAGGCACTTCCATCAGGAATACATGAAGGATAACAACAACCACTGAGACAGCAAGGGCAGAAGACGTGAGTGGCTCACAGGGCTACACTACCACCCTATTGGAATCTCACAACAGAATGTTTCAGTAATTATTGCACCGTGGTGCCAACCTGACCAAACTGGTGGAGATCAGCTGCAAAGTTCACTGAGTGTTGCTGCCAGGAGGTTGCATCTAGCAAAGTCCTGACAGCAGCAAAGCAGCAGCAGCTTGTAGCTCTGTGGTACCTTCCAGCCTTTATGGTAAGGAGGGATACAAGGCTTTGAAACCTAACAGCAGCTGCAACAGCCAGGAAGCCTGGGAGCAAGCCTGAGCACAGCCTGACCACATTTTGGCCCTCAAACTCCCAAGGCTAGTAGTTTCTCTTTTCTCCTCTGCTCTGCTCACTAATTTCATGTGTGTGGTGACAATGTTTACACGCTTCCTGCACTCAGGACAATTCTGTTGCCACAATAACATGTGTGTCTTCCAGCATCCCTTATCCAAAGCCAAGGTGTAATTTGGAAATCAACAGCAAAAGCACTGGCAGTTTCCTTGGCAAAAGCTACACACACACTTTCTGGGAGACCTTTGTCCCTCTGGCTCCCCTCCCTTGCAGTTGGCTCTGACAGTGCCCCTCATGTGATCCTGTGACAGTTGCAGATACTCCTTAAAGATGTGGTTGCAGAAGGTGCTCTGACCACTGAGGAAATCAAGAGAGTGCCCTGAAGCACAAAGACTGATTTGCCCTCATGCCTGGCAAGCTGCAGCCTCACAGGACCCTGGGAGTGTCTCCCTCCCACCCCACAGTGTTGATATGTCAGCTGGAGTCCTCCAGTGTGGGCCTCCATCCACATCTCACACAAAGATGGCACTGGTGGCTGGACTCATGGGAATATGTGGCTTCTGCAGTGCTGCTGGAATGTGTAATTTCTGGTCCAGCACCATGCAGTGCTTTGCTTCTCCTCCATAGTATTCCTCCAAGCACTACCTCTACATATAGCATGGTTTGGATTGGAGAAGGAGAAAGGAGTCATTCCTTGGAACAGGAAAGCCACTGACAGGTAATTTGAGAAGAATGTATTAAAAGGCAGTCTGAAGTTAGGGTCTGAGGGGCCAGATGAGGAGGACCAGGTCACTCTGAGCAGCAGCAGGTCTCTAGGGGAGGGTTACTCACCGATTGACTCGGACGCTGCCCATGGCTCACTCTGTCATCAGATGTCAGGGGGCCTGGGAGCTGGCAGGGAGTGAGAACTCATGCAGCAGCACTCACACGGGACTGGTCAGCTCCAGGTTTCATCTCTGGTGAGCTGGGACCAGCGCTGGCATTGTGATTGCTCCTGGGCACACACCTGGCAGAGAAGGTCAAAGCAAAACCCAGTCACATCCCTCCACTGCCAGCACCCATCCCAGTCCAGAGTGGTGGGTGGGCACAGGGCTCCCAGCCTTTTGCACAGGGTCTGTTGGGAGGTCTCCTTGGGGCACCTGCTGCAGCCTGGTTCGGGCAGGTGAGGAGCTGATGGATGCAGACTGGGTGCACAGCCTGCAGACTGCGTGCTCCGTGGTCCCCAGCACCTCCTACCAAGGGAGGAGCAGGGCCGGCCAGTCACTGCTCTCCAGATCAAGGGCACCACAGCTGAGCAGCTCACAGGGCCCTCGCCCTGAGCCATTATATTAATATCAGAGCTTACATCAGAAGAGAGCTCAGCCAGGCTAAATACCTCTCACACAAGGACTAACAAAGCACAGGTATGCACAGCAGCCCCTCAGGGATTCCCACCTCCCCCACCCCGTCACATCAGCCCAGCGTAACCCTGAGGGGATTTTTTCCAGGGTGTGCAGAACATCCCCCCCTCCCCCCCACCCCCAACAGTTTCAAATTAAAGAAGGAAAGCAATGGGTAGAGCCGAAAAGAACTGATGGAAAGAAAGGGTTCAGGGGTAGCCAAGAAGAAGCCACTTAGACGAAACAAACCTTGCAAGATGCCCTGACTACAGCATCCAAGGAGCAGCTCAGCACCGGAGTCCTGGGAGGATGTCAGGCAGATGTCCCAACCCAGTCCTCCTCCCAGAACAGAAGAGTAGGGAAGCCAACTTATTCCACCTGCCCAGAGCTGCTGGGAAGTGAAATGCACTGAGGTGGTAAATGCATAGATTAGGAAAGGCTTTGTATACCCATGCTAATCCTGCGCTGTAGTTTTTGGATTACAGCAGCCAATGCAGAGTGCACATGCAGATGGAGCCAGCTAGTTTGCTTCCTCCCAGCCTCACCAATGAACAGCCACTGGTTGCCAGATATGGGAAAAAATACAAGGATTTTCAGATCAAATGTAAGGCTTAGAGCTGTTTGCAAGTGGTTGTCCACAGACAGGAAATATGAACAGCAAATTATGTTGCCTAGGATGGAAAAACTGGTGAGAACCATCCTTGTCTCATCATCAGTGCTGCAGAATGGGGCTGCATGTGGCCAGGGGTGCCCACCGGCTTTCCCCAGTCAGGACCGTGGACTGGAAAGTTGCAAGAAAGGAGATCCAGACATCACCTCTGATGGGATGAAGATTACTCAGTTACTGAGGTAGTTAAAGCTCTGCAGCAACACAAACATGGTTATTCAGACCAAGGGTACTATGACACCAGGAGAAGAAAACAACCTTGTAATCCACAAGTCACCATACAGAGACAAAACTGAACAGCTGCCCAAAAATCCCCATCAGGAAAAAGCACTTTGACACTGAACTCTGTCAGCTCCCACCAATTCACTATCCTACAGCATCCAAGTCTTTATGAAATTGGTCTGGCCAGGAATTTTTGCTGTGCAGCCCGGTAAATCTAGCAGACCCTGGGACTGGTAACCTAAGTTAATCAGAAATGTTACTGTAATGAAGAGAGGTCACTTCATACCCACAGATGGTCCTGCTGGGGTAAAGATAACTAGAGTGATTACATGATGAATTCAGACTGCAGGGTCCACATGACTTTGGGAGGTGGCAAAGGTGGGCAATTTAGGTACATCCTCTATGCCAGCCCCAGCCAGGAGAGGAAGGGTATCCTCTTCAACTGGCATCATTCTCAGCCAGCCTGGATATGCCAAGCTCATCCTTAGCCAGACCCAAATAACACAGGGAACACACTGTCACAGCTCATACATATGAGTAATTCACAATTTCCTGAAAGTTTCTACAACCAACAACTCTCTTTCTCCAGCTGCAGAACCAGGTGCGCCATTTCTAGAGATTTTGGATTTCTGGCCCAGGCAGCAGCCAACTCCAAAAGGAAGGAAGGAGGACCTAAGAAGCTTTGTGAAACCATGTGCAGCAACACCTGGATCTCTGCTCCTCACCTTTCCCTCCTTCCCAAGAAAGGGCAAAGGAAGAAGATGATTTGTTCATCTCCAGTTCAGGCTGGTACAGCTGTGGGATGGGATGAACAATGCTGTGTGAGAGCACTGTATCCTGTGGTGCTGGGCTTCCTCCTGGCTCCTACATGGGAGCTCATGTCAGCTGGAGCTCCAGAGCCTCTTGCACAGAGTCCACCATGGTTGGGCCATGCAGCTCAGAGCCTGGGCAGCCTTAGCTGCTGGCTCCACAGTGTCCAAACGGAATATCAGCATCTAAAGCCACATCACTACCTGCAATTGGTACTTAATCACAAGGAAAGTATTTCCACAAAGATAAAGGCAACCAGTCTGAGCACACACATTTGAGAATGGGAAAGTAAATGCTTTTATTTGCAGTAAATGGTTGCAAGTGGGAGACCAATGGCCTTGGACTGTGCACAGATCCATGGAACTCACACAGAATTGCACTCATAGATCTTTCTCTGCTCAAAATTTGAGAATTTTTCTGGTAGATTCAAGGACCTCAGAAATAACAGGCAGCATTCCTGAGGCAGGAGCTGCCTGAGGGAGCCATCTTTGCCCATTATGAGCTCGAGAGGGTTTTGCCTGGTGAAGTCTAAGTTGTGCTTCACTGCTTCCAGGCCAGTCTGTTCTTAGGTTTTCATTCTCCAGCTTGCATCTCTCCAGCTGTCCTTGGAGAATGAAGATCTTCTGCTTCAGTCTCCACATTTGTTTCGGCATCCAGAGCTCGCTGGGTCATTAGCTGAAGCTGACACTCAGTCTGCTGGACTAAGAACTGGATCTCTCGGGCTTCCCTCTCTTGTTCAGCCTGGCTAGTCTTCAGCTGATCCTGTAGCCTTGCCACCATGCATGCTTGTCTCTTCAAATTGTTCTGGAAGGTGTTCAACATTCTCCTGACCATGGCATTGTCCTTCCTGAGCACAGCATTCTCACCCTTGAGCCTGTCATACTGTTCCCTGAGCATGTCATATTCCTCCCTGAGCATGATGTCCACCTCCATGAACACAGCGCTGTCCTTCTTGAGCTCTTTGAACACCTGCCTCAGTGCAAAGTTCTCCGACATCAGCACGAGGTTCACATTCCTGAGCATTTCATTCTCTGACCTGAGGATGCTGTTCTCCTGCCAGAGTGAGTCGTAGGTCGGCTGCAGAGATGGGGGCTCCCTGTCCTCACCATCCTCCTCATGCAGCACGTGCGGCTCTACTCCCGTGGTGCTCTCTGGGTGTCCCACATCACTGGCATGGGCCTCTGTGGCAATGTCCTTTGTCCCCAGGGGCTGGCCTGAGCTGTGCTGGAAAGAGTCATGGAAGCCACTTGGTGCTGTTCTGGTCTTTCGGAGAGCAGGCAACCTCTGATGCCCAGGAAGTTGATAGGTCGGGCTGGCCTCCTCGTCTCCACCCAAGCTGTCAGACGTTCCCATGTCTTTGTAAAATGGATCCTGAAACTCCTGATCTTCCTCCTCAAGCTCCAGCGCATGCTTGGCCAACCCCACTTGTTTATCTTTCACAGTGTAAGAGTGCCCAGCAGTTAGGGAAAATGAGGTGGGTTCTCCCATGTCCTCTGTCTGATTGTCATCTGTGCTGTTGCACTGCTCTTGCACAAGGGTGAAGGAAGCTCAGAGTGGTAAGAGTTCTCTGATTCTTCACTGTCGTCATCATCACCATCATCGTCATCATCACCATCATCGTCATCATCACCTTGCAAGCCTTGAGATTCTGGGTAGACCATCATCATTAGCCCAAAGATGTGAAATGGCTGTGACATTTTTCAGGATGCTCTGGGCTGCAGCAAGCAGGAGAATCCAAATTGTCCTCCTGGAGTGTAGGCCATGCAGGCTGTTGACACTGACAAGCAGCGTGCCACCTTCTGCAGCCTCAGCAATGCTTGTTGTTGCCACCAAAATCTCTCTGTTAAGAACACTAGGATGTTCAGGAGGGAGAGAAGGACCACATAGCTCTGCATCTTTACTCTGTGGACAACTGGAACCGCCAACATTCCAAGGTCTGTGATGTCATCGAGCTCCATGTGTGCTGAGTTGTCAGAAGCAGAGTGGGGGAGGAAGCAATCAGCTGCTGTCCTGATTCTGTCTAGGACTGCATTAATTTTCTTCATAGTAGCCAGCACAGTGTTGGATTTAGTATGAGAATAATGCTGATAACACAGACATGTTGGAGTTGTTGCTAAGTAGTGGCTTATTCCAAGCCAAGGACTTTTCTGTTGCCCATGTTCTGCCACTGAGGAGCTGCACATGAATCCAGGAGAGAACATGGCCAGAACAGCTGGTCCAAACTAGCCAAAGGGATATTCTGTTCTGGGACATCGTGCCCAGAACGTAACTGGGGGAGATAACTGGAAGGTAGTGACGACTATTTGGGGACGTGCTGGGCATCGGTCATTGGGTGGTGAGTAATTGGGTTGTGTATCACTTGTTTCTCTTGGGTCCTGTTATTCTCTCTCTCTGTGCTTATTATTACTATTACTATTATTATTATTGTTGACTATATTAATATGATTAACATATTTATTATTATTATATTTTGTTTCAAGTATTAAATTGTTCTGATTTCAACTCACAAAGCCTATCTTTTCTTTTTGATTCCCCTCCCCAGTGGGGCTGGGGGCAGTGAGAGGGAGAGAGAGGCTGAGTGATACTTAAGTTGCCTGCTAGGGTTAAACCACAACAACTGCAAAATGTTGTTTCGGCAGTATGAGGATAAACTGTCTTCCTGGCCACAGAGCAGACCCCAGCTTGGGGATGCTTCCAGCGAGCAGAGAGCAGCTCATGAAGCCACCTGGGACCTCCAGTGTGATGGAGGGACAGGGACCATCCAGCCAGGGCAGGCAGCATGGGTCAGAGGGGACAACCCTGTCCCACTGGGTACTGAGACCTGTCCATCAGCAAGGTCAAACCACTGGCACTTGGCTGGGGCTCACCCTGGACAGGGGCAGGAGACACCACCAGCACTTTGGTCACACAGTCATCAGTCTAAGCTGAACGGCCAGTGAAGGGTCCATTCTGTGGTGATGCCAATCTGATTCATCCCCAACTGCCAGCTGGCACAGGGAGGTGTTAGTAATACTGAGTGCCACAAACTCAGAGTGGCACGAGCCAGAAGACAAACCCCCCCCACACACACACATTTCCAACTTCCATCCCAACACACCTCCACAGTGTGTGGTGCCTCCATGGGAAGGACAGATAGTCAGGCAAGAAACGCCTGGTCTGGAGACTGCTACCGCACTAGGTCACTGTTCCTCCTCAGCAGCAGGTGCACCAGGACCACCACTGACATCCCTGCTGGTAAAATTGATGCCACTTACTTGGCAAGGCCAGGGGGTTTACCAGGAGCTCAAACCCTATGCAAACATTGTTCAAATGGCTATGAAGAGGTCCCATTGCAACCTGGAAACCTTAAACACAAATGGAATGAAAGGGGAAGGCTCAGAGATGTCTCCAGCAGAAGAAATCCTGAACAGGTAGCCTGTCACATGGACAAGGGGGAGAAAAGTCTGGCTGAGGACAGAGGCATGAATCCAGAGCATGCCTGAAGACATTTCCTGGAGCTTGCCCTGCCTCCTGAGACCCACATATGAAGGGGGAAGTTGCAGAGTCAGTGGAACTCGTATGGAGTGGTATGAAACCAAGCTGGTAGGTACAGCAATGAGAGATGCTAGGCAGGAGGCTGCAGCCAGGACAGATGCCTCCCCATCCCTCTGCTGCCTGTCCTGGGTGTACATGAACACCCATGTTTCATGACCTGCAGAAGCCCCCCCGCACTTTTGAAAGCTGCTGTAGCGTGTATATCACAGTCACTGCCTTGCAGCATTGAAACAGTCAGCCAGATGGGTCTTCACAGGCCAGCAGCTGCCTCCAGCCCCAAAGCATGTGCTACCCTTCCCTCTTTCCCAACCACTCTACCACTCCTGTGTCTTAGACTGAACAATGCCAGGGACACCACCATGGTGCTGCAGTCATCTTCTTCTCGTGTGACACCATGCTCCAGCAGCACAAGCCATCACACCAGCCCACGCTGCCACCTCAGTTCTGCTCTGGTCCCAAGCAGACACCTGGGGCTGGGCTGCTGCTGTCCCTTTCCAAGGGATCTGCAGGATAATAAGGTCAAGGTGCTTGGTGCCAGGGCAATACCTTCATTGCTCCATCCCCTGTACACAGTGCAGTGACCCACACATCCGTCTTTCTCCAGCCCCTGACAGAGTAGATCATATATTGTCAATCCTTCCTTAAATTTGCAATTGAAGAGTCTCATGAAACAGAACAGAAAAGTCCATGCTAAAGCACTCCCCCACTTCTCTTTTTATAACAACCATATCTGATGCTCTGGGACCTACACTGTGAATGACAACGATGGAAAAATCCCAGGGTATTTTTACACTCTTAGTCTTTGCTTTATCTGGAGTTGTCTGGCAAATGCTTCCCTCCTGTCTGTGGTCAATACCCAGCCGCTGGTTGCGCTCTGCTTTGTGCCTTTGTTCCTATTACTGGCTGCATAGTGCTGGTTGGCTTAGGATCAGCATCCACAGACCCATCCTGCCAGTTCGGGCACAGTGACAACACGGCAGACAAACTTCTCGCCTCTTGGGGAGTCAAGGCAGAAACACTCGCAGCTGAGAAGGGACCTCCTTGCCTTTTTGCAGAGCTTTGCAGACCCACAGCATTCAGTGTATCCTCTCTATCCTCTTTGTAACTCCATTTCTTCTCCTATTCCTCACAAATATCCCAGGGTTCATGTTGAGGCTCATAGGGCAGCTTGGTGCCATGGGGGGCTATCCTGCCACAAGAGTCAGCGGCTGAGCTCTCACTGCTCTGTGCCAACAGGGCAGGCTGCCAGGCACTGTATGGGCACACACGAAGGCACCGCCACTGTGCAGGAGAGTTTTATCATATTAAAAAGGCAAGTGACATATGGAAGGTGAGGGGAGGAAGCTGTAATCAACTCTACACCATTTTTATATACACTCTTCTGCCTTTTCGTTCAATAGTTATAAATAGATTAAGTGCCAACAGTCCCCATCTGCCCCTCAAAGCATGATCCGCTGACCAGGTTCCCTCTCCAAAAGAGAATTTTATTCATGTGCCTCTGCCCTGTTTATATTTTGGAGTGGAGTGAGAAAGGGGAATATTTTTTCCCCTGTGAAGCTCTGGAGCCTGAGGATGGGTAATATGAAAACAAAACAAAATGATTTGAAGTTAAACCATCTCAGTGTGTGACTCAGAGCTATTCATAGCTCGCTGAAGCCAGCTGCAGCAACGGAGCCAGAAGGATTCTGCCCGTATTATTATTCCAATTACCATCTGAATTAAAAGTTTGAGCAGTGATCAGCCCACATGCTGATGGGAGGGGGAGAGAAGAAAGCGAGGAGAGAAGGAGAGAAAGAGTAAGAGGGAGAAAAAACAGATAAAAATGGGAACCACACAAAGGTCCCCAGGATGACAAAGTCAGGGAGAGGCACAGAAAGGTGACAGCATCTCCTCCTGCCTGCTCCCACACCGCCCCAGTGACCCCTGCTGTGGCTGCACCATCCAGACAAGGGTGCTGCAAGAACAGCTGCCTGCTCACCAGGATCTCAGACTAGATGTGGGATGCCCCATGGTGCAGTTGGTGGGACTGGCACCTGCATTCACCCTCTCCTCTCTGGCCAAAGTGGGGCTGGGGATACATGACACAGGGACTGGGGGTTCGACTGAGCAGGATTTTAAGGAGGATGCTGCTGGAATGGCAGCTGGGGAGAATTCCCTGCTTTTTCTTGCTGAGTGAGGAAGGTGGGTGTTATTCTTTTTAGCTGGCATCACAGGAAAAATTAATTGTTCAGAAGGTCCCTGGCCTGGTGTTCTTGGCCAAAAATGAACCGAGCATTTGTAGCAGCCAGGGTGCAGACCACATCCCACTTGCTTGTGAGGAAACACAGCGGCTGACGTACCCCCAGCACCCTGCCTGCCAAAACTATGGACTAGACCCCGAAGGGCGGGTGCAAAACCTGCAAGAGCTGAAAAACAGAAGGCTCTGGGGTGTCCCTGAGGTCCTCACAGCCCAGGCAGAAGCAGTGCACTCAGGTCACCTCCTCCAGCTTCCCAGCACAACTGCACAGTGCAAAGGGTGTCATTACTATCTCTGCATCCCTGGAATTCCCTTCACGGGTTGTCCTGCCCTGTGGGAGCCCTGATGAAGGCCATTCCCAGCAGCATCCGTGTGCTTCAGCATCTCTTCAGCATGAAATGCCTGGCCATGTGGGATGTCTTGATGGCTTTTGGCTAGTTAAGGGACAAGGATAATTATTGGTGTGGAGGAAAAGGGGGGCAAGGGTGGCTCACATTATCTGCCTCCCTGCTGCAGTTGAACTCTTGACAGGGTGGAGATGGACTGCCGGTGATTCTGCCAAGCACCCAGCAAGGCAGGTGCCTGCAAATAGTTTATGAAGGATGATAACAACAGTGACAGCAGCAAGGGCAAGCAATAACCAGGGCAAAGCGTCTCTGCGCCAAGCCCCCAACTGAGAGAGGCTGCAGCCGCTTCTCCGCACCCAGCTGCTGCACGACAGCTGAGTTCTCAGCCTGGCCTGGCTGCTGAGCACTAACCCATCAGTGACTGGGGGAAAAAATCTCCCTGTGCCCCCCTTGTCGCTGGGCTAACAGGGAGCTGAGCAGAACCATGAGCTTCCTGAAAGGGCCCCAGCTTCTCCCCTTTTAGCCATGCTTGCTAGGCACCAGAAACAGAGCAGAGGGAGCATCCCAGGTAAGCTGCAAAACCACCATCCCACAGAGAGCGGATCGAGTGTTTCACTACAGGTTTGCTGACTTGTATTCCTGTAGCTTGGTGCGTCAGGTTTAACAAACACATCTGGAAGGTGTCAAGCCTAAGTGCTGCCCAACTCACGCAGTACGGAGGACCATTGCCTCCTCCTTCCCCCTATCCCCCAGCTCTCCGACAGGGAGGGGCTGCCATCGCGGGCAGGGTCGAGCTGAGGGAGAGCAGTGCGAAGCGGGACACAGCGGCTGCGTCTGCACACTGCGATATCCCCCCCGCCATCACTACGGGTTGCTGCCATACCCCTGGCTCCTCCGGCCTGCGACAGTCACTCCCTCTGGCATCCTGCCTGCTCACCTGCCTGTCGCCTGCTGGCATTCAGCCCTGCCCGCAACTTCTGCCTGCTCACCTCCACCCAGACATGAGGCTGTTTCTTGGTGCTGGGAACAACGGGAACAGGAGAGGAGAGGACTTCTGGGGCCGCTGTGTCTGGTCCTGTGGCAGGCACCGCCTCTTCGTAACGCCATCGAGTTTTCAGAGGGATGAAGCGCCTGTCTGCCCAGCCTCTGGGGTCCCCAGTACCCTTCAGGCCCCGCACTCACCGTGCTGCTGGCGGGGCCGATCTATACAGCTCTCCCGGGGCTTTACCCTCCTCTACATCAGAGTCACTTCCGACATCCACTCGCTCTAAGACTCCTTTCAGCTGGTCAGTCTGCGCGGGTGCTTTAGCAGGCAGCAGAAAGGGAGCCGACGAGAGGAGAGGGGGAGAGCAAAGCTGAAGGCAGGGGAAAGGAGAACAGGCAGCAGAGAGGCGGCTGGGACAAGGCCAGCAGCTCTTTGTGCTGGTACCGCTTGCCAGTGAGGGAAAGAGGTGGGGAGAGGTGTCAGGATCGTTTCTCTGAGCCTTTTGCAGGGGACAGAATGGGGGACACTGCTTCCCTCATTGTCGAATGGCACTAGGCTCACTCTGAAGTTTTTCAGGAGAAATGTTGCCATAGAAATAAAACAGCTGTCCAGATTGTGAGGGGCAGACCCACTGCCATGATGGCAGGAGCATGGGCAGAGTGGTGGCAGCAGCCTCTGGCTGGCAGTGTGAGGAGGTGCCCGGCTGGAGAGTATCTTGTTCTCCACCCTCCGCTCTAATTTCCAGTGAGAGCAGCAGTGGTACTGCTGTGCCAGCGTGGTTGGTGCCAGGAGATGGTGGGCATCTCCTCCCCAAATAAACCAGTGAGTGAATGCCAAAACTGTCCCCAAATAAACCAGTGGGTGAATGCTTAAACTGTCCTTGAAGCATGCTGCCTGCTGCCAGGCTCCCAGGAGGACAGGCATGGAGGTGCATGGGTCTTATGGGGCCACGGGGGCAGGGTCACATTGTAGCCAACTCCCGTCCCTCAACAGCCTGTGCCATGACACCACCTTCACTACTGGAGAACGACCCTCAGAGGTCTGAGGGCAAGAACCAGCTCAAAAGCAGCCCTTGCCTGTCCCAAGCTCCCCACTGCCAGATAATCAGCATCTGTCCCAAGAAGTGGCTCCAATCCCAACCATCACCTTTCCTTCTCTGGCAAGGAAAACCGGTGCCGGTGCCTCTGGGGGGTTCCCTGTGAGGCCTCTACGCCCTGGTAAGGAGCAGGAGCAGTGACGTCACGGAGCAGGAATTTAGCCTGACTCCGTTTCGCCGCGTTGCGAGGCAAGGGCACACGGCTTCACTCAGCCCGTGCCATTCACAGAAAAGCGAGCGCCAGCCGGAGGATCGATTGCTAAGACGCCAGCATCCATCTATCGATTCCCGGCCGCACTGCTGGGTTAAGCTAACCCAGTGCAATAACGAGGCAGGATAGCGGGACTTGCAGAGGGCAGAGGGCCATTAACTGCTCCGCTCTGCGTCCGCACTGATGTCAGTGCGCGGCGGGTGCAGGTATCCATCACCGTGCCTCCTCCCCCTTGCTGGCACCCTCCCGTCACTGACACCACCCCAGGGATGCAGTTGCTTCCCGGGCGTGGCCGACGGCTGAGCTTGGGGTGGCCGAGAGGCTAGAGGGGCCAGTGAGGACTGCTCCTGCCAAGTAACTCCATCCCTCCCCAGCTACTTCCTCACTTTCCGGTTTTCCTTGCAAATCATGGTGGGGGTCTGGCTGCAAGGGGCAAGGACCACTGCCTGCCCCCTGTCAGCACCACACATCAGGGCACTTGATCTTAGCACCCAAACAGGGGGAGAGATGGAAGAAAAAAATAGTGGCGAACAGGGAACCCACGTCCCTCCAAATCAGCCCTTTCCAGCTTATCCTCTCTGTGGCCATCCTCACCATTCGCCCTCTTCCTCACCACCCCCTGTCCCCACCAGATTCATTCTTCCCCTAAAGCACATATTTGCCCTGTATTGATTATTATTTTCAGTGGCTGCAAACAGGAGTGGCCACACAGTGCTGGGGTGTCTCAGGCTTCTGTGGGTGCTGTTTCTGGTGGTGAATGGAGAAGGGACACATTCCCATCTCTGTGTCAAAATGTATTCCCCATGCATGTCCCTGATCCCTCCCCAGGCTCTGGGTAACCCCAAGCCCTGGACTCATCTCCACACCTCCCACCTCCTGTGGATGACTCCTCCCGAGAAGCCAAAGAAGGCACAGAGAGGGGTTGAGGGTAGCCTTGGATCTACGTCACCTCTGCCATGCGTTCCTGTGTGCGTTATCACACTGCTCTTCACAGCACAGACCCCCAAGGGGAGGAAGGGGAGAAGGGAGAGGCCCCAGAGCTGCTGTTCGCTTTGCCATTGATAGAGTCAGGGCTGGGTAGCAGGGCTAGGAAACTCCAGGCTCTTGCCAGAAGGGTTTGGATGACTCCAGGCGATTTGCCCAGGAGGGAGGGCCTTAGGGGCTGAAGGGCCAGGGATGTCTGAGGTGATCTGCCAGCACCATGCAAACCTGCCTGCCCCCCTCCTCCTCAGGTGGGAAAGCCCACCTTGTCAACAGGGAGCGAAGGCAGAGTTTCTCTGGTAGTTTGCTCATGACTTCCTCCTGATCTCCTTCACCCAAACCCACTATCCAGAAGACCCTTTGCACTGTGCCTATCTGGGGGATGTTGGATCACTACTGGCAGGATCAGCCATGCTGGGACTAGGAGAGGTGGAAGGCAAGGGAGAGGGGCACAGGTCTAGAGCCCAAAAAGCTCCACAGGCAGCAGGGGAACAAACACATCCACTTCAGCCCTATTTGCACCCGAGGGCTTGGAGAGCAGGTCTCCAGCTGCCTTTTTCTCTATGATCTGGCCTGGACCAGCACAGAGAAGAATCTACAGAGCTGGAGAAGCAAAAGGTGAGCAAGACTTTTTGAACAGGGCGAGAAGACTCTAAGAAAACATGGGGAACTGAAAAAATTAAGAAGTGACCTGCAAAGCGACCGAAGCCAGGGTGGCAAGGGGGCGGGGAGGGAAGTTGGGGAGGTTTAGAGGCAGGAGCCCACCCCTGCCCCTGGGCCCGCGGCTGCCCTGGTAGCCATGCACATAGGCAACTTTATTATTCACTAGCACGTTCACACGAAGCCACGCATCTCTCCCTAAGTTATATTTATAGCTGTTCCTCAGAGCGAGCGCAAATGAAACAATACACTATTTTCCTAAGGGAGAAAAACCCTTCCCGCTCTCATGCCGGTGGGGAGAGCAGCACACCCCGGCACCGCCTCTTACCCGGGTCCTGCCGAGGGCTGCAGCCTGCTCCAGCCGTGCCGAGCCAACATCAGAGGAAGGGGAAAGCGGCCGGTCTCTTCATCTCACCATGAAATGTCTCAGCCGGACCGGAGGAATCAGGGAAGTCTCTCTGCAGTCCTTGCTCGCCTCCTGCCTAGGTTTATTTTTTTCCCCTCCGAAGAGATACTTCTTCGCTGCGACCTGCTCCTCTCCTAACTCTGCCCTGCCCACGCCAGCGCTCTCCTTCTGCCTCTGCCTCTCAGAATTTTTTGCTCCCAGGAGCGTCCATCCCACGGAGTGCTGATGCGCCTTCGTGGCTCAGCGACGGGTTTAGGTCTCCCCCTCCTGCCTGGCTCCCTCCTTCTCTGGCATTATTTGCCGGTGGCCCTTGCTGCCGCCCTGCTCTAGTCCACAGATCCCCCCTCTCCCTCACACTCTTCCTCCCTTTGCGCTCCGCTCTCTTTCCCTGGCTGCCTCTCCCCCTCGCTGATTGCTATGCAGTCTGTAACTGAGAAGCCAGTAACTCTGTGGTCGGATCCAACAGCTTTCCGCTACTTTAGCCCATCCTCGCATGTGAGCTCAGAGCTGCGGAGCCGCCACGGGGGAGACAGAGCAACCATCAGCAGCGGGAAAGGGATGGTGGGGCCGCCAGATGCCCCCGAGGAGGTGAATCCTCCTCCTAGGCTGCTGCACAGAGATTAAGTAACTACCATCCGAGGGTTTTTTCCCACCTGGATTTGGGGTGCTGGACTGACACCTTTGCCCTGAGGAAGGACCAGGCTCTCCCAGCTGATGCAGAATGTTTGCTGTGGGGCATTGCCTCCCCACTCTAGAGAACTGGTGATTTCCAGCCAGGATAAGTAATGCTGGGACAGTACTGTGGACATGGAGGGACCAGCCCTCAGGGTTCCAGGATAGTGCACAGCCATCCTGCTGGAAAATCTGTCCAAGAATCCTCTTTTGGGTCTCCATGGCCATCAGCATCTCAGAGGTTACTTCTTGGTGACAAGGAGAGAAGGCAAGGGACTCTGCTCAGCAAAGCCAGAGGCTGAAGACACCCCTAACCACACAGGCCATGGCTGTAGGCACAGGGTCCTGGGGACAACCCTGCTCCAGGATGGCATTTTTGAGGACATGGTTTCCATCTTGGTGTCTCATCTGCTGTACCCAGTGTTAAGGCCTGAAACTGAAGTGTTATGGCGTGTTCTGAAAAGTCAAAAACAATTTAAAAACCTCCATTTTTGAGTCTCCTCTGGGCCCCAGTCCTGCAAGGATCATGAAAGACCCTCCTTCCCCAAATCCTCCCAGGACATGGCACATGCTGTGGAGCCTTCTGTGCTCCATCAGCACCAGTGAACACCACCATGGCGAGTGCAGCCTGCTCCCACCTGGCAAAGCCACTGCCAGGGCAGCAGAGGGTGGGTTTAGTAGCTCCATGCAGACAAGCAGCTGCAAACCAGGAGCACATCAGCCTCCTGAATGGTCAGTTCACCCCAGTGCACCCATGGCTGCTCCCTACTGCTCCTAGGGAGCTGCTGCACCTGTATGGAGCAGGGCCAGCTTATCCATCCCCTCTGCAGCCATCTGTATGAGGACCTGGTTTAGGTTCAGAGGGGTACTTACTTTGCCAAAAACTCTGTCTCTCGGGCCTGTAGGGCTGCTTCCCAAGAGCTACTGACCACTATCTGCCCAGCTGCTCTTTGGCAAAGTGTACCATCCCTCTAGCACCATGACATACACATGGCCTTTCTTCTTCATGTGGTGAAGAGATGAAGATGGGGTGAGACACCTTGCTACTGGAAACAAAACCACTTGAGCAGGCGAAACCACCAAGTGCAGCCCCGTGGCCACCTCAGCTTCAGGTTGGGTTTTGCCCGCTCTGCCTTTTGCTCCTCATTGCTGGTGCCCCCTGATACCTCACCACATTTCCCTCTGCCTTTGCAGCAGGAGGATGGATAGCTGAACCTCGTGTATGGTATGGCAGCCTGGCGCTGCCAAGAGATAGGTGGCACTTCCAGAGCCAGTGAGAGGGACATGGGAATGCCACACTGAAGATGTCACCAGCCCCTTGCTGCCCTTGTGCCCCCGAAGTGTCACGCCCTGACCACCCCGTGGCTGCTGGCCCCAGCAGCGGGGCGGCTCACACTCACCACCCCCGCCCGTCTCCACCAGCACCGTCTTTAATAAGAAGTGTGGAATATTTTAGCACCTATGTAAAAGCCACCACAGACGGTGGTGGCAGCCGTTGCCAGGGAGACACTCCCAAAAATAGCCCCACTCCGCCAACCTTTCCCAGTGCCGCTGTGGGGATTGAGGGAGGCAGAGGGGTAGAGGGATGGAAGAATGGAAGGGTGGAAGGGATGGATAGAGTGATGGATGAAAGGAAGGAAAGAGAGTCATGGACAGAGGAATCTTTGGAGGGATGAATGGAGAGGTGAATGAAGAGAGGAGGAGGGAGGGGTGGTTGAAAGGATGAAGGGAAGAATGAATAGCGGGGGAGAGGGAGAGAGGGATGGCTGGAGATGGATGGAGAGATGGGTGCAGTGGAAAGCAAGAGCTCCTGGGAAGGTGAGCAAATGCTGCCTGCCCCTTCCTGCCTGGGCACGAATAGAAAAGCTACCCCTATACAAGCAGCCCCTGCTTGGACACCCATGGTCCTGCATTCCTGTAATACCAGCTAAGCCAGCACAAACTCTCTCTGTGCTGAGCAGGTCTGATTTTGGGTGCTTAAAGCAGAGAACAAAGTTTTGGACTCCTTAGCACCTGCCATGCTCCCTCTGCAATCTTCCTCCAACCATCCCATCTCTGTCCACAGTGTTCCAGAACTGCCTAGCGAATCTGACCTGGCCATGGGGGCAGAGATGGTGAGACCCAGAGCTGGCCCATGGTGCTCAACCCCACCATGTTCTTTTTCCTCTCCAGGAATGCAGAATCATTTCCCTCTCTTAGACAAATCCCTGAGGCTGCCCACTCTCCCAGAAGCTCTGGATGCAGCCTGAGCTACATCCTGCAGCAGAAATGGAGGGGAACACCTGGAGTACCACCAGGCGCAAAAGCAGAGAAGCCTTCCTTATAGAAGGAAACAAATGTTTTAGTGATAAGGAAATGCTCTTTTGTCCCTCTTCTCATCCCATAGCCGTCACTTCACAGGACAGGCAGAGGTGGAGAAGGGCCCTGGATGAAGCTG
>VWZU01002872.1:51382-61846 GCA_013397095.1 Sterrhoptilus dennistouni | reverse complement strand
GGGGTTGGGGGGTGGGGGGGGGCGGGAAGAAAAATAAACCCAACAACCCCAAAATCTCATTTTCAGTATCAAATCCCAGCTCACTTGCCTCCTTGTCACCCTGGCGACATTCCTTGTGGTCACCATGGAAACGGGAGGCATGGAGAGAGCATCACCATGCAGGGTGGTGGCAGCACCCGGCATTATTTTGGGAGGCAGGGAGACACCCGGCGCAAGGCACTTTGCATTGTGGCAGGATGGGAGGAGGGAAGGTTTATTTTTGCTTGGTCCCACTCCATGTGCCAATTTTTTCTTCCCTAAGAGCCTGGGTGTTCCTTGCCCTGCAGCAGCTTTCCTGTGGCACCCATGTGTCACACAGGGATGTCCTATGGGGACACCCCAGCCCGACCACCCTGTTCCAGCTGGGTGAGCTTGATTGAGCTGCTCCCATGAAGTCCCTCTAATGGTCACCTCAGCTGGTGGTTCCTGGTACCACAATGGAAGATAATGCTGGGACTCAGAGCCCATCAGTTCTACCTGGGAAGGTGCAAGATGAAGAGAATAAACCTTTGCCACCCCACTGCAGGAGGCTTCCTTCCTTGGGTGGGACAAGAAGCTGCAAAGAGGAGTGCAGGGTCAAGAGAAAGACAAGGCCTCTCAGACATTGCACTCCAGGGGATTGGAAGGGGATCTCTTGGAAGAGGGGACCCCAAATCCGTTCCTTCCCCCCAACTTCACATCCCTGCTCCATGGGTCAAAACTCTTTGCCCACCTGCAAAAGGACTTGGGATACCAGGGCCCTGCAGGGCCACCAGGGCTGGGGCTTGGCTTTCACCAGCACCCACATGACCTTGCAAAGCCCTGCTGAAATCCTAGGCAGCTCCACTCTGACGTCTGGAAACCCAGTTCAGGCAGTCCCTACTCCTTTGCTCTAACTCACCTTTGTCCCACTGCACCAACCCTGCCTCAGTGCCCTGGCTGAGAACAGGCAGGGATGTCTCCAGTTTCGTGAAGCCAAGCAGGTGTTTTCCAATTCAGCTTGTGAATCCATCTGGAAAAGCCCTATGATGCAGGTGCTGGAGCTCCAGAGATGGAAAACACAACCACCAACCTAATGGGCAGGGAAGAAATGTATGCAAATGTATTCAGAAAGGGATCAGTTGATGCTTAATAGGCTTGTTAATCCTCTCAGAAAGCACCAGGAATAATACTTTTACACTTTGGTCGTTAAGGATTTTACTCCAAGCAAGCTCATAAGGACAGAGAGAAATGTGTAGGGTATGGCCACAGGTCATGGCTGGGGACAGGGAGGGCAGCAGCCAGAGCCAGCTTTGGGACAGGAGCAAGCAGGCAGGATCACACAATTCAAGAGTAACCAAATTAGACCCGTGGCCAGATATGATTTGCTCAGGGATGAGGAGACAAATTAAAACTTCCATTTGGTTGTACTAAAGCGACTTTAAATTAGTGATTAGATATTGACTATCTAATTGCTGGATCAGATGCAGAGGTACCCCCACTGCTGCCATGAGATCTCCCTGCATAACTGCTGCTCCAAGGACAAGGTTCATCCAAAACAAGCTGGTCACCCAGTTTAATACATTTTCAAATATATTAAAACTTTCTAACAGTCACTACTGAGCTCCTTTCTGTGAAATCTATAAAATCAGCAGCAACCATGTGCTTCTTTCACTCAACACATTCCCTATGTTATTTGTAGCTCTCTTGCAGGAATCCAGGACTAATATTTTCAGTGAAGTTTGTTTCAAACCAGCCCTTGGGAGGATCTTTTGTTTTCTCCAGGACTGTGCTCAGGGATCCCCACTGCTCCAGATAGGGCACCTGAAGGAAGGGATGCCTGGAGGGGCAGACACCAGGGGATGGCTGTCCATGAACAGCTGTGGAAGAGCTGCAATGCATTGATAGTTCAAATATCTCTCCACTTTTTCTTTGGCTCCAGAAGACAAGGCTGAGCACTGGTGAGAAGGTGCTGGAGGTGGGATGGGGCCGAGAAGGGCAGAGAGCAGAAGGCTGCCGACTGGAAGCAGGATAGAGGTTGCTGCATCCATGGCAAATATTCCTGGAAAGCTTGGCCCTCGCTGGAGGGTGTGTCCTCAAGGCCAGAGGATGGGAATCCTGTTCCCTCTGCCTTTTCCACTTTAACCACACTTCCGTGTGTAACTTGAGACGAGCAGGGGAAGAAAAAAGAGGAAGGGAAAAAAAGAAAAAGGGAAAAATAGCGCAGCTATTCCCGCCTCTGCCTCCTCCTCTCTCTCCTCCCCGGCCAGCCAGGAGCCACGTCACCGCCACCCAGCACTGGCTTCGGAACTGCTCAGCCTGGAGAGCTCTCCGGGAGACAAACTCCAACTTTCAGCCCAAGGCAGAGGGCGGAAGGCCTGAGACTGAGATAGAGAGAATCCACCTCGGTGGAAAAGTAAACAAGGGAGACATCCAGCCTGGCAGGGGAAAGGCATCTGCAACCACGGAAGAGGGGAGACTGAACTCTGCGCTATAAGAAGGAAGGGCTCCGTGCTCAGGAAAAAAGGAAAGTTGAACTGGAGGAGACTGTTGATTTAGTTGAGGCTCCGTGGACAAAAAACTTCACGCCCTTGCCCTCCTTGTCTGCAGAAAGAGACCCACTCCCTTCATCCCAGAAGAGTCCCTCTGGAACAATGAACATCTTCCGCATCCTGGGGGATGTCTCCCACTTGCTGGCCATCATTATTCTCCTGGCGAAGATCGTGAAGTCCAAGTCCTGTGCTGGTGAGTGCACCCATGCCCCAGGGAAGGAGGGTAGTTCTGTGAACGGTACAACAAAATGGGAGCTGGAAAGGCCAGTGATAGCCCATACAAAGTGGCAGCGCTCTCCCATGGGCTCTTTGAGGGAAGTCATCATCTTCATCTGGGAGGTCTCCCTGCCAAGAGAGGGCTGTGTTGGAAGGATGTGATGTGGCAAGGCGCACAGCCTCAGGCAGGTGTTTGTCTCAGGGTGGTAAAGTGAAGGAGAGGGTGGCAAAGCTTGTGCAAGTGAAGGGAGGTGGAAAATGAGAGCAAGAGGTTGTGGCAGCACCAACACCAAGCTGGAGACTAAACTGCTTTAGACTGGAGGTTCTGCCAGTGGTGGACAGGTGCCAGAGGCTGCCTCATCCCAGGGCAAGGAAATCAGGACAGCAGCTTCCTGCAGAAGAGTTTTGCTCACAGTCCTCTCCTAATGAGATTTTGGGGCTGGGCTGCTGGGGCTGTGGTCATTATTACAGGTACTGAAGTGGGTGGGCCTGACTGCATCTCTCTGCCAGCAGTGGCCAAGTTCCATCAGTGCCCCAGGGCTGGTCCTGCAGCTCTTCCCTCCTGTGGCAGATACCACATCACACAGTTCCTGGTGAGGTGGGCAGGCAAAGGGGGAAGGCAAGGAAGAGGAAGGCCTTTTGATGACAGCAAGGATTGAACTGGCCAAAATGGTGAATATACCCACCGAGCACTGAGCACATGCCTACAGGCATCACTCAGGGGCATCAGCAGGAACCTGCCCTCTTACTTGGGAGACTGTGGCCATTCTGGGGTAGAGCTACCTCAGCATCCACACACCAGCCCTGGCTCACTAAACAACACACTTACATACAAATGCTTCCTAAGGAGGTATTAGGGGAAACAACCATTCCACAGAGCCTTCCTTTCCTCTGCTTTACTTTCCTTTCATCTCCCTGCCACGCAGGAATCTCTGGGAAGAGTCAGATACTTTTTGCCCTCGTCTTCACGACTCGCTACCTGGACCTGTTCACGAATTTCATCTCTGTCTATAACACTGTGATGAAGGTAAGGAGAAGACAGTGCAGCAGGAGAGGTTCCCCTCAGCTCGCTGTGGTTCCTCAGGGAGGTGAGGGTACACAGTCACCGAGTTTTTCAGCCAGGAAGGGTGGATAAAGATGCTTCCTTTGGTGCCACTATCCCTCCACTGACCAAAAACCCCCTTGCCATAGTCAATAAGTGAGCTGAGCCATATTTAGTACCACTAAAACCAGAACAAGACACCATGAACCAAGCCTGGGTGTCCTTGTACAGCAGGAGCATTAATGTAAAGCTGCCACCAAGCCAACTATTTCACAGAGTGCCCCAGAGGGACTCAAATGTGATATTCTCATGGTGCAGTAAGCTTTACCTGACCACGGGAGTATCTCCAGCAGAAGTCAATCTGTAAGGCAACATAAGCAAAGCATTCACCACTATCTTGACTTTTGGGAAAGCCAGCTCTGTTTAAGCATGGAAAGTGCAATTGCACGTAAGGTCTTACCATCGCCTTTCTCTCCCACAGGTCATTTTTTTGAGTTGTGCTTATGTCACTGTGCATATGATCTATGTGAAATTCCGGAAAACGTTTGACAGCGAGAATGACTCCTTTCGCCTCGAGTTCCTGCTGGTCCCTGTCACAGGCCTGTCATTTCTGGAGAACCACAGCTTCACCCCCTTGGAGGTAAGGAAAAGCTGAGGCAGGAGAAGGGGAAGGGAAGCAGCAGTAGTCTGACACCAGGCAGCAGAGTGAGCAGTATGTTGAATAGCTGAGATTTTGAACAGCAAAAGCAGGCAGGAAAGGCAAAGTTGGAAGGCCTTAAGGACAGTACTATCCATAGTGCAGCTCAGTGCTGTCTCCTCTCACTCCCAGCACAGCGAGCTCATTTCCCCCAATTTCAGCAGCACTACCCATCCCTCTCACATATCAGCGATTTGCTGAATGAAAAGCTTTGGGTCTTAACACATGCTAACCAGCACTGACCCCCCACTGCCTTCATTTTGCATCTCACAGATACTCTGGACCTTCTCCATCTACCTGGAGTCTGTGGCAATCCTTCCTCAGCTCTTCATGATCAGCAAGACAGGGGAAGCAGAGACCATCACGACACACTACCTTTTCTTCCTGGGCCTCTACCGTGCTCTCTACATTGCCAACTGGGTCTGGCGCTACCACACAGAGAATTTTTATGATCAGATCGCTGTCGTTTCTGGGGTGGTACAAACCATCTTCTACTGTGACTTCTTCTATCTCTACGTCACCAAAGGTAGGTAAACAGCTTGCTGTAATACTGACAAGTTCATTCAACATTCTTGCAGTATAGGGTGGAGCTACAGCTTGCCATGTGTTAATCCTTACTATTTTTTGCTATGTTTGTGATGCATATTGTGCACCTGAAGTCCAAATTAAAACCCATATCTATTGATTGAGAGTGGGAATCACTGCTTGCAAGGCTCTGGATGTGTGTATGAAATACAGCAAGAATTAAACCAGAGTTAAGTCTGGTTTAACCTCACCTTGGGAAGTTAACAACTGAGGTACATTCAATTCTACATATATTTTGAAAGATTATGAATCATGCAACAAACCCAAAAAAAACCCAAACCAAACCAAAGCTTTGAGGGAAAAACATAGGAAGACAATGTAGCTGAGAAAGCAACTGCAGGCATACAGAGGTATTAAACCTTCTTTTCCTTTGATAGAGAAGATCAAGTTCTTGATGGTCAAGAACTGGTTCTGTAGGAAGATGGGCATCTGTATACACAAGACACTCCTGTTTTCCAAAACCAGATGCCCCTTCCATTTCTGCACCATGCTTTGGTAAATGGCTACCAGAGCTTAAACGTGCACCAAGGGTATAAATCCTGATAGAACACATTGTGGTTTGCTGAGGCTGAAGGACCCTTTAAAACACCCTTCCGTTGAGGCGGATGGAATTAGATTAAATTAGTCAAGCGGACAACTATTTTCCTCCTTCTTCACTTTCCCCAACAAGTTTGTCAAAAGCAGTAATGACAGCCCATGTTTGAAGTTTCAAGGGATGGATTTTTGGTAGCTCCATGCAAAACACCTGCTGACAGAGAGGTGACAGGAACACTGAGCAGGGGGCTAGCCACAGCAGATTAAGACTTCCTTCTGTCATTAAATATTTTTGTAGCCAGAAAAATACCTTCTAAAACTGCCATCAAGGTGCTCCACATCAACTCCTTTTTTTATTTTCTGAACTAATTCCCATTTTAGCTCTGCTCAATTCATGTGTCCTGTGTCCTGAATTTTGTGAGAAATCCATACCCTTTGTAGTTGTGATGGTGGAACAAAAGGGGAAAAAACACAGCCGCTGGCTTCCAATCTCACACTGCTAGTGACAGAGCTGCAAAATTTAGATGATACAGGAGGCAGAAGAAAAAACATTTATAGATGGAACATCACAGCAGGAAGAGAATTGCTTTTTTATCTCTTGTTTTACACAAATGTTCTGGATCATGGGAAAGAAATGGTGTCTGAAGACATGCAAATACTTTGCAATCATTTATGAGAGCCAGCAATGTTCTATCAGGTTGCACCTCTTACATTCTTTCAAAAAAACCAAACTTTTAAAAACACTTCTAACATTGAAGAGTTCAGAAAAAAGGGCAGTGATGCTGAAACAAGAAAGCAAAAATGTGTTATATAAAGAAATGGATTTAATAAGACTTCCGAGCCTATACTGAAGCACTGCAAAAGGATTTTTATAGAATGCTACTTCTTTTTATCTTGTTTTCAAAACTAGATTAGCTCCCTTCTGTTTAACACAAGGACATGAAAGATATCCTGAGGAAGCTTTCAGCTCCCAAAAGCTTGTATTTCACAAAATGGGGTGTGGGCTGTCAGGGTGGAGGGGAGAAAATAATCTAAACCATGGCCCCTGCTCACATTTTTCAAAGTCCTGTCCAGTAAAGTTTTGACTATCTCCAGAGTGAAGCCTCTCTAGGCAATCTGTGCCACTGTCTGATCACTCTCACTATAAAATATTATTTTCAGATGTTTAAGTGGTTTAAGTCCATCAGGCCCTCTTGCCTGGTGTATCTTCAGCACATCACAGCCCTCTCCTTGGCACCCAAGAGACACAGGACCAAGTGCCCACCCCAGTACCACCCTGTCCCAGGCACAGCCACTCTGCACTACTGACCACTGCACATCCAGGGTAGTCCCTGCTCCAGCCACCCCATCTAAGCCTATGAGCCTCTGACACTTCCCAGACATCCCAATGTTCAGCTCAGATGGGCTGGGAAGGGCTCAGCGGGGGTCTGGCCGCAGACATTGATTCAGGCAATGCTCTGTATCAAAAGGAGGGGAAAGCACCAGGAATAGCACATCATCAAGAATAATTAAGATCGTCCACCCATAAGAACAAGTAACCATGGAAGACAAACAAAAACCTTTTCCTTTAGCATAAAAGAGAATAGGTTGGGCTTTCCCCTTAGCAGCATTTCATAGTGGTTGTCTCCCATTCACAGTTTGCAAACCTAGCACCCCACTATCTGGCACTCTAAAATCAAGTCATAAAACATAAAATTATTGGAATAGAAGAGTTGAATTCCACTAAATTTATTCATTGCCTTCTCTTTCTCTTCACAGTCTTAAAAGGAAAGAAGCTAAGTCTTCCCATGCCTGTTTGAAGACATCCCACAGGCAGACAAGAAATTCCAAAGAAGCAGCTGTTTAAGATCACAGCTTTCCTTCCCTGGCCCTTTTTAACTAACGGATGGCTCAGCTGAGTTTCAACCTAGTGCCAGGAAGACAAGGCTTGGAAACCTGAAATACTTTTCATCCATCAGATTCTTCAACTCCGTTTTTTTATTTCTTCACACTTGAGTTTGGTGCTAGCACTGGTAAATACTGAAGTAGTACAATTTCTTCTCTCGCAGATCTTCACAGCATCTACATCCAAAACACACCTCCACCCTGACCCTAAGGCAAGGGAAAATGTCACTCCCTTTGGTCTTTCAGCAAATGCCCACGGTAAAGGGAACATGTACTAATGAAGTCTGTTAACTGACCCACTTCACGGGTGGCCATGTCTGACACAGCAGATGCAACAAACTGTTACTTTAACTCTGTATGAACTAACACCCTCTTGAAATTAATTCTGCTTGACCCTCTCTCTATTCAGGCCCATAACATTCAAGAAAAACACACTGCCTTTGAATAACATGAATCTTCTAATTCCACAAGTATTCAAACATCTTCCCTGCTTACTTATTTTCAGTTTCCTTGTGTTCTGCAAACAGGGACGATTTCAATTAAAATACAGTGGGTTGCCAAGAAATGTTTCCATCTCCTTGAATTTGACTTTTAAGAACTGTGAAGAACAGGGGCAAAAACAGCTTTACATCCCAAAAATAAAGACCAAGTTCACAATTTATTGACAACAGTGTTTTTATTTATACCTACAAAAGAAAACAAGATGGTATCAAAAGGACAATTTACAAACTAAGAATAGTAACATAGTTCGTAGTATCCTGTGCCTGAACACCACAGATCTATGAATCTCTCAATTCAAGTCATCATTAATACAACAGGAATGTGTTTAGAGACCAGCAGGTGTGTGAAACAAGACGCTGATCCCACACAAAGCTAGTAACCCTTCCATTGTTCAGAGAAATCCAAACACTAAATTGCTTCAGGAAGTGGGAGGGGAGGAGACACCCAGCTCAGATATCTGACACTCCCACAAACTTTTTACAGATTGAAAACAATGCAAACAACTAGAGGCTAATGCTTTATCAACAAGGGCCCGCCAGCTGGTACATGGAGCAGAGCAGAGAGCACCAGGTGGGACAGGGGCAGCACATGCCATGGTGCATTCAGTGGTCTGGTTGACACTCTGAACTGAACTGAGACCCTGGACTTCAGCTGACCTCAATGGCAATAAAGCACTGCAAAACTTGGCATCGATGTTTAAACATGCACAAGTCACCCCCAAAAGTGAAATCTATAACAGACTATAAGGCAGCTTTGATGGTCCAGAGACCCTTTCTAAAGCCAGTCAGCAAGATGTCCTACTCCTAAACCCCTCAAATTCATTTCTGCATTCTACTTTTAAATCTAAATTAAAAAGGAAAAAAAAAAAAAAAAGAAAGCTACATTTGCTTGCAAGGGAGGCCAAGAACCCATCAGTCAGTGCCTGGATAAACAAAACTTTTCTGGCTTTCACTTAACACAAGCAAAGGAACTTCCTGCCCATGCACAGGAAATACAAAATGGAACCGGGAACTGAGGTTCTGGAAGGAATGTCCCTTCTTCCTGTCAGCAACCTACCTGTGTACTGCACACACAAAAAAAGAAAATAAGCTCATCTATCCCCCAAAATTTTACTCTGGGAAGAAATTAAATTTTAAAAGAAATAATTTCTGTATAAGCAAGCTCTTTTCCAGGGCTATAAGAAGTTCCACTCTGCTACAGGAGTGGGCTGCCTTGTTCATTCATATGCAAGAACGCCAACAGAAAAAACCCACAACCCCCCTGCACTCTCCTACTGCAAAGTGTGCCTCAAACCAGGAGATGTATCCATCTTTCATCATCTCATCAGACCAAGAGCAGCCAACTCCTGTTATCATCTACTGTCTCTGAACCGTCTGGTATTAGAAATAACAAGCCAACAACATGCTTTACTAAAAGGGGAAACCCCCTCCACACCCACCTTAGCCTGTAAAATAAACAAGTTTTATTTATGTATGTACTAAAATTTCACTCTTCTCTAACATCTTCTAAAATACTACCTACCTGCAAGAGCTCAGCTCAAAGGGACCAATGGAGCAGGGAAATGCACTCAAAAGCCAGAGAAAGCAATAGTCAGTACAAGGTACAAAAAACCAAAAGCTTCAGAATCAAGATGCACTAACCAGCCCACCCCTTACCTCATGAAAAGGAGACCCCAGGCAATCTCCTCCTGCCTTTCTCACCCCGCCCTCCCCCCAGTCCACCCTATTCAAACCTTTAAATTTAAGCATGGAAAACTCTGTCACATTTTATCGAGCGCAGCAGCATTCAGAACATTCCCCATGGCAAAAGGGAGTTTGTTTGTGAAGGACAAACAAGATAATGCTGTTTATCGTTTCAATTCTGCATAACTTCTAGGCCCTCAAGAAAGACTTCTTTCAATAAACCAAACAGAAATTTGAGAGCAGTAACTAATTTAATGATAATAAGGGTCCACGCATTGCTGCAATTTAACAACTACAGGGAAAGAACTTACTAGCTGAACATTTCAGCAGTGGTACCCACAGCAACTATCTGGTTTTCAGGTAGTGAATGCCAAGACAGGTTTGGTCTCTGACAGAAGGTTTTTAAACCCAAGCTCCCTACTGCAGGCTGTTACAGGTAGCAGAAAATGGGGCTTCCAGAACTACAGAAATCGCTAACAGTATACCAAAAGACTCTACTCTGAACACCACCCAGTTCAGACAAATAAACAGAGTTTTCCTACGGAAAGTCCTTTCAGTAAGATTAGAAGCAGTAATAGTGAGCTATTAAAAAAAAAAAAAAAAGATAAGGAGAAGTGCGAATTGCTCCCCTGCATTTATATTTTAAATGAAGTGCTTTTTGGCTCTCCCAGAGCTTCCCATCTCTCTTTAAACTTCCTGAAATTAAGTTAATGTGTTACAGAATAGAAACTTTTTTCCCTCAAAAGCAGATTTTCACACAAACCTTAGACACCA
>VWZU01002872.1:32358-48738 GCA_013397095.1 Sterrhoptilus dennistouni | reverse complement strand
CATAGCCACCAGCACTGTACTCTGCAGTGCCATAGCCACTCGTGCCATAGGCAGCTGCTCCATAGCTCCCTTGAGTGTAACCATACTGGCTCTGTGCTGCCCCAAAAGCAGAATTTGGGCTCCCGTAGGCACTGCCATACGTCTTGTTGGCTCCATTGGCATAACTTTCACCACGCTCACGGTCTCTGAAGCCACCTGAGTCTCTCCGGCCCTCTTTCACTCCCCGGAGCCTCCTGTCACACTCTTCCTGGTACATCAGGTTAGGGTTGTTTACTGAACTGCTGGTTCGGTAACGAGAACGACCTCCTGGCAATGGATACATTAAGATTTAGTATCAGGAACAAGTTCTTAAACAATGATCTCTGGTACACTTATGCCACCCTTTCTTCCCCTTCTACATCCCCAATTCTGCTCCCAAGAAGCACCTTCTTCTGACTGACTGTAACTTCTCTGAAGAGCTGTGCATAAGCCTCTTCATTTTGTTCAAGGTGTAAACATGAAGTTCAACAAGGGTTCTTTATGTATGCACTTGGAGAAAAAGAAATGGAAAGAAATTCAGGGCAAATTTAGAACTATAAGGGAACTTCTTATTCCTTCAGGGAATGGGATGTGTGTCAGTTCCTGAAATTCAATGTATCCCTTTACTGATTTAAATTTTGCACATGCACCTTGTTGCCTCCCCTTAGTAGGAGCTGTCAGGAAGTAATTACTTCAAGCAAAATCAGCTCCCTGATGATCTTACAAGAAAAAAAAAATCTACAGCTAAGGTAAAACAGGAGACTGCCTCTTTTCTGAGACAGAAGTACTACATCCAGATCAAATGTTGGGACCTCAAGTACAGAACAGCTTTATTACTAATGTGGTATCTTAGACCTGTACTTCCCTACCCCCTCTTAACATTCCCTCCCTCAAAATGGGGAACATATCCCCCGAGTAGCTCTTCTCCCTCGTGCCTTTACCTCCACCACCACCTCCTCCTCCTCTGTGGTCCACGAGCTGCATCAGCTTTGGATTGATGGCTTGATTGGCTTCTTCCAAGACTTTAATAAGCTCCCTGGCTTGTTTCAGGTTTCCTGGTGTGAAGAAGGTGTAGGCAGTACCTTTGTTGGTACTACGTGCGGTACGGCCAATACGGTGCACGTAATCTTCGGAGCTGTTCGGATAGTCGTAGTTTATCACAAATTTAACATCTTCCACATCTTGTGAAGTGCCCAGGAGCGAAGCACAGTGAAAGGGTGGGGTTGAGGAAAGGGGAGAAGAAGAGAAGACGTGCCAACGAAAGGTGGGGAGCACGAATGCAGGTGACAGTAATAAGAAAAAAAAATTCAAAGTTAGTAATTGTATGGAATAAATACAAGACAGACTCATCCCAAAAGAGCAGAAGACTGAAATTTAAGATTATCAGGAACAAAGGTCAGTGTCCTAAAAAAGAATGGCAATTTTAAAGCAGCTTTGCCCTGTACTCAAAGTCATCCTCCCCAGAATGCATTTCTCTATCTTCCTGTGTCAAAGATACTGATGTTTGTGAATAAGTTAATTGAATTTCATCCTTTTTTTTTTTTTAATGTAATCTATAAAGCGAAAATGTCACCATCAGAGCAAACTGGGGCGGAGGAAGGGCAGAACTGCCATGGTAAAGCTTTTACTCTGTTGGGAGAAGTCTAACAAAAAAATAACAGTAATGAGATCACTTACCTTCCACTCAGTAACATGAAATAAAAGGCACTCTTAAAAATATTTATTTTACAGTACAAATAAAATACAGTGAACTAATTCCCCTAGCCTAAAGCTTTAGGCATTCAAATTACATTAGTTTTGTTTAGCCAACTCATTAAAAATTACTCAGACCTAAAGTATCTTAACTCAGCTTTCTAGTTATCACTAGAACGCATTGCACTAACATTTCTGTGCTGCTCTGTCCAGTTCCAGCAAGCCTGCATTATCTGGACAATCCTGAATTCCATAAGCAATTCCCTACTTCCACTGTCAGATGGAAGCAGGAAATAAAAT
Organism: Sterrhoptilus dennistouni; assembly: GCA_013397095.1. Taxonomy (NCBI): domain Eukaryota; kingdom Metazoa; phylum Chordata; class Aves; order Passeriformes; family Zosteropidae; genus Sterrhoptilus; species Sterrhoptilus dennistouni. The sequence goes on along the minus strand of VWZU01002872.1, from coordinate 46,728 downwards.
TATCAAATTGGCTTTGTATGCAACAGTTTTAAAATTTAGGAGATAAGAACTGTGTGTTTTAAGATAAGACTTTGTAAACTTATGGGACAGAAACCAAGTAAATGTTAGTGCAACACTTCAGTGAAAGCACCTTAAATACCAAAAGCACCTAACTGCTATATTATACAGTATTTTCAAATGCACCATTCTGCATTAAGTGCCCTAACAGCTCATTAAAAAAAAATAACATCTGCATTTTAACAAGAATATTCTGAAAATATCCAAGATAAAACACAGATTTTTGTGATTTCCTTTCCTCTTTTTTGTTTTAAAGAGAGAAACATTCTCTGTTTGTTACCAGACCGATGCACACTCCCTCCTCCTGTGGGAAACCGCTGCAGCCGATCCCGTCTCTTTGCCTTTTATTTTTGGCGGCCTCCTTTCGAAAACTCCGCCCTCTGACACGGGACCACTGGAGCGCGGGGAGCATGCATCAAGGGTCCGTGGCAGCGAGAAGTCCCCACACACGCTCGCTCTGTGAACTGGCTTAGACGCTTCTCTGTAGCCCCATTTGGTTGTGAAGAGCCAGAGAACCTGGTCTCAGGTAAAAGTTTCAGGTCCTCCAACGCTTTTTGGCCCCTGTTTGGGGCTCTTAGGGGCAATTGTCAAAAAAATGAAGATACAAAAATTACATCCAAAGGGTCAGACTGCATCTATTGCCCAGACAGCATCAATTTCAAAGGGGTTGTAGGAAAAATAAAAACATTGAGGGTTGTTGTGACAAGAGGGGGACTTTATGTCTGTTTCTTATTACAGCAAAGGGGGGGCTCCTCAGTCTTTGCTGACTCCAAAGTCCTGAATCACACCAAAAAAAGGGAGTGAGAAGGCAGGTTTCACAGGGGGCTGCGCGAGTCTCCAGCTAGGGTCCTTGATGCAAGTTTTAAAAAGGGAAAGTGAAGTATAGAGAGGAGTACGTGTGATAGATTGTATCTTCACAGCCGGGGTGTAGCTAGACTGACAAACTCCAGGCTACATGGTCCTCAGCCAGTCCCGTTTTGCAAATCCAGTAGCAAATGACTTGAATTACCAGAGAGGATACAAGGATGTGCCTTCTGTCAGAAAGCACAAGGAACTGTAGCTACCAATGCAGACAGAACTGACTTGACTGGGGAGGAGCAGAAAGAATGGGAAGGCAGAAAGAGGAAGATGCAAGGGTGTTTTCCAGACTAGAAAGTGGTCCTGGTAGAGCACGCAGCTTGCTGAAGACCAGAGCGTGTACAAGACTCAGCTTCTCCAGTCTAGTGTGCTCCAAAGTGTTTGTGCACACTCGCAATCCTCCTGCACTTTTAGAAGATAACGTAGCAGGATCAAGAATTGAGACTGTAAATCATTTTTGACAGCTACCTGGGAAACGTTCCCTTTGTCAGACCATCAGAACACCCTATGGCACAGTCAGTCTCCAATTATTAAACGGGACAGATATAAACTAGCAAACATGCTAGTCCAGAGAGCTGTTTAGATCATCACTGTAGATGTACCCCCACCCCTGCACTGAGAATTATCTGCAGCTGATATCAAAGCTTCTGTTAAACAAAACAAAACAAATTCAATGTTTTTAGTTTAATAGACTGAACAAAAAAAGTAAAGTAAAAAAAAATTAAAAAAAAAAAATCAGTGCAGAGAGAGGACCTCACTCCAGGGAATTATCACAAAGAAGGTCATTACGGGACTAAGAACTTACCTGAAAGAAGCTTTTATGAAACCAATGTTCCATTAGGAAGAGGGAAAGCCCTGGTGACTCAGCCAAAAGGCGCGCGCCCCTGTTTTATGTTATTTAGGTAGAAGCCTTCACTTTCCAGGATCTTGGAGGATGTCGTCCAGAAGTTTGCCATTAAGTGACTTATTTTAACCAGCAAACTCAGGGCCCCAAAACAAGCAGAGATGTTGTTCAGTAACAAGAAACAGACTCTGATACCTTCCCCCTTAGCTTGGGTGAAGTGGACAATGGGAAGTGGGGAGACTGTTTTCTTAAGTGTTATCCAATTGAGTCGTTTTGGGAGAGAGTGTTGGTTTTTGTTGGTTTTGTTTTTTGGGTTTTTTTGTTTGTTTGTTTGTTTTTGAGGGGGTTGAGGCTGTTTTAAATGTCTAGGCAAGATGCACAAAGAAGCTACCAGCACATAGCAAGCCTGTTTAAAAAATGCTGCTAGAGAAAGCAGCTCTCTTTCATATAAACTGGTTTCAGGCCTCAGTCTCTTCTCCCAACAGGCCCAAGTTCTAACTGCACAGGTCCAGACATGACCCTAGAGGGCAGAGACTGAAGTCCATATAATCACTTCCTGAGGAAGTGCTGGACATTTTTTGAGGGGGGTGGGGAAGGAGGGGTGAAGGTTGTGTGAACAAAGGCTGCCAAGTCTGTTAATGGTCTGCCTGTATTAAAGTGACCATATGATGCACAGTACAGCCACCCTTTCAGCATACAAAGAGAGCTCAGGTAACTGAGGTAACTTTTAACAAACTAGAGAGTTAAAACTCCACCGATTTGCAGTAATTTGTCTAGAATTTACTACAGTGACACACTGACTCCCAAGTAGCTTATCATCTATCAAACTCAGGGTGGGCAGAGTATTCAATGTCTGTTATTAAACTCAGAGCACTTCAGGAGCCATCCTCCTCTTCTAGGGTGGGCAGATGCATAAGGACTGTGCTCAGCACATGGTATTTCACAACACAAATATGCTTATTATAAAAGGGGGCACAACTGATGCATCCAGACAGATCATTTTCATACCACCAGAACAGAGCTGTGCGATTTTGATTCAATTACACATCTGGGTAACAAGATGTTAAAGGCCATATATCATCTCAGTGGTCCTGCCTAGAAGGAACACAGAGGAGGAGGGAAGGTTACAAATCAAGAGCAAAGATCTGGAGCAGTGCTTTCTCAGATGCGAATACATCTGCAGGATAAACATGCATGCACACTAGTGTTGGTATGTTCAAATCTGCGGTGTGTCATACAGGGAGAATATTCACTATTTGCTGTCGAAATGCTCTCCCACAACTTCCTACTTGAACTTTATCTAACACGCTCTGAACTGAGAGCAATCCATCCCTACCATCCAGCAACAAAAGCTGGATTTGGGGAAGAAGTGAGTGTGATGGAAGGGTTGGGTTGCATAATTAGACGTCTCTTCTCCCTCTTGGCGATCGATTGGTCATGCCTAGGCCTTGCTGCAGACCAAAGCCTGTTCATTAGGAGCAGGAAGAGACTTTGAATATGAAAGAAAAAAAAAAGATTAATGTTAAAAAACGTATTTCACATGTGGGGGAAAATCACGCTTTGAATTTTTTTTTTTAAAGAAACATTTTTCAGTCCAAAGAAGAAATATATGCAGCAGTAGGCAAGAGTGGTCTATGTGTACAAACCTAGCCCACGAGATGCAACGTCAGTAGCAATGAGGATAGGAGCCTTTCCAGAACGAAACTCTGTAAAACAAAGCACGCTATGAAGTAAGAAGATTTTTTCAAAAGATGAAGTTACCTGAATTTGATTTACAGTAAATGCTCATTTTCCAGAAGCTAGGTGGGTCAATTCCAGAAACCCCCCACAAGTCAGGATATAATGGCTCAACGATTTTTCAATTCCAGATGTGTTAAGCAATTTTCCCACTTTGTTTTATCAAAACAAACACAAAAAGGCACAAGTACTGAAATTAAGAGTACAAAGACAAGAGAAATCCTTTTACATGAGTCTATTTGGTCTAGAGATTAAAAAAAAAACAAAACAAAAAAACAGGCCAGAGAAAAATATGTCTAGGTAAATTAGGTACAGCAGCCCAAGTTATTCTCCTGTCAGCAATGGACTCACCATTAAGCACCCAATCTCTTTCTGGCTGACTCTTGTCTCCATGGATACACATAGCTGGCCAACTGCCAAACAGAGATGTACATTAGGATAGATAGAAAGTAAATACATTAAAGGAAGTGGTAAGCTTTATTGATATTTTCTTTAAAAAGGAAAAACTGTAATATTTGAGAAGTATTTTATTTTCTGGCCTCTAGCTACCCAGCATGTGTACTGTAAACCCACTACCAACATAAACAATCACTTAAGTCAAAGCACATCTGCTGTATTGATATAGTCCCCATAAGCATATCAGGACTCTCATACACTAAAAAAGCTGCACCACTTACAAACACTGTCTCTTGTACTAATCCTTTGACAGAGTGGAATCTTCTGGGAAACAATGACTGAATTCAGCCAAGAAAATAATGGATAAGTTGCTCCCAACAGCACCATGAACATTTAAACCTTATTACTTTCGATTACAATTTGTTTCCCACTAGATAGAAAGTGGAGGAAGGGGAAAGGCTAATCACCCATCTCTGCGCATCCTTCGAGTGAGATCATCACATCGCCTCTTTGTCTCCACAAAGATGATAGTCTTGTTTTCCTTCTCGGCCATGATTTCTTCCATCAGCTGTATCAGTCTGAAAAGACATGAGAGCCAAGATGTTTAGCCACACGTACCAGAATACAGGATTTCTCTCCCAAAGAACACTGAGGACATACACAACATACATCCATGTAAGTTAGTCAGTATTACTCAGAATTTCTGCTGTACAGAAATTGTTGTACAAAGGTGTGGTCAAAATATACACAAGAGACTTGTTAATTACAGGACTTACTTACTTTATAACACTCAAAGGTAAAATAGTAGTACAAGTAACTTCACTATTTAGAATTCCTAGTAGGCTTACTTTGAAGTACGACCAAAGAAAGTGAAACGGTGGGAACATCAGCTTACTTATGGTCTTTCTCGCTTTCCATGCACACATCCACTATCTGCAGGATATTGTGGTTGGCACTTAGCTCCAAGTTTCCCACATTGATTTGAACATAGTCCTGCAGGAAGTCCTCAGCAAGCTGGCGCACTTCTTTTGGCCAGGTGGCACTCCACATCAGAGTCTGCCGGTCAGGCTACGGAAAAGGGAAAACGAATTTGTTTATAGTACTAGATTTCAAATACGAAAACAAATGATGTTGTCCTTCTAAAAGGATCACACACCCTTATCTGGTCAACAATTTTACGAATTTGTGGTTCAAATCCCATGTCCAACATTCTGTCAGCTTCATCCAGCACCAGGTATGTACACCGACGAAGGTTGGTCTTTCCAGCCTCAAGGAAGTCAATCAAGCGACCTGGTGTAGCAATGCAGATCTCCACACCTTCAGAACAGAATAAGGAAAACGAGTAAGGCTCTTCATTTGAATGTCAACTGGTATTTTTAGTTAGAATGAATCACCTTCCACAGCAAAATTGTTTTTTAAAAAAAGCACCACCCTCATTCGTACCCAAGACTGAATCACTTCAGTAGAAGCCCTAGTTCCGTTTAGTTTTTTTTCCATTCTGAAATTACTGTTACAGTGCCATTAGAATAATAAATGCAGTACAGAAACGAAAAGGTTACTGCCAGAGAACACTTTTGAAGAGCTGTCCAAAAATCAGAAATGAAGTAAATTTCTACTCAAACCTGAACCACCTTCATCCAGAGTTATGCAGTCTAGAGAGGTGTCACTTTCAAAGACAAAGTGCTCCTCTTGCTATATATGGGTCAAATTACTTTAACTTTTTTTCCATATATAAAGCCAAAGCATGAGCTCTAACACTGAGCAATTATGCACCAACAGTGGGAGACAGCTATCCTACCAACATTCATGGGGATAAGTAGAGTCCAAACATTTCTAATTTATACCAGGTTGGGCAATTTACACATTCCTTAAAAGGAGGTAAAATTCCCAAATTTTACAGGTGACTATTTCAGTGTCACTGAAATGTCCACAGAAGGTAAGTTTCAGGAAGAAAAGACATGAAAAAGATTTTCTTCTTAAGCAGAATATCTGTTTTACAGCACTCCAGAAAGGTGTGCAAAAACCCAGCAACATGATCCTCCCAAGGATTCTCCATGAAACCTTGAACTCTTCCACTGAAGATGCTATTTTTGAATTGGAAAGTACTGTTTTTATGAACAGATATCCCACAGACTTCTACCACACATCTTTATCCCACTGCAGTAAGGCCCTGCAAACTGCAGGGTGGTTCAAACGGTGGTAAGCTAAATTTTCTGATTTCTTTAATAGATCTGTATGTATGTCTGCCTTGATAATAATTCTTGCATCTTTTCACATAATTCCATTACATTTATTTTAATCTGGTGAAGAAGAAACCCATCAGCACATTCCTGCATTTGAAATTTTAGATCACTTAAGCATTACCATGTTAAAGTGGTTCCTTAGAAGGCACATTGCACATAGTGCTGAAGAACAATTAAAACAAAACAAAAATCCCCCAAAACCACNAAAAAAAAAAAAAAAAAAAAAAACACCCAAAAAAAAAAAAAAAAAAAAAAAAAAAAAAAAAAAAAAAAAAAAAAAAAAACCAACTGTGATCAAAGCAAAACCACACCCAGTTCCTGCTGTCCAAAGAAGTTTCTATATATTCAGAAACAAAGTTTGATTATTTGAATGAACACAGGCAGAAAACTTGAAATCTGCCTTAAGAAAAATCCTTCCTTAAACATGCCGGTATTGCATTTCCTTAAAATAACCTGTTCTCTTTCTGTGAAGTTTTCTTTTCCCCTTTCTACACCCTGATGATCTTCACAAGTGGAATGTTCAAAGAGCAAACAGAAAGAAAATCTAATATCCGAGTCACTATAAAGCAAGGAAGAGAACTACCTCATTAACTAGCATTGCATCTGGAAAATGAGACACCCCTTCCAGACAGGTTTTGAGAAGCTTTATTTTCACAGAGACTTTACAATACCACTTCCTCCAGAAACTGCAAGCACCCATTTTAAAATTACCTCTTTCTAAATCTCTGATCTGTGGACCTTTGGGTGCTCCTCCATATATGCAGGTACTCTTCAGTCTTGAACATTTACCATAATCATCAGCCACCTGCTGCACTTGCTGGGCCAATTCTCTAGTAGGTGCCAGAACCAGACACTGCAAAAGGAAATGATTCAAGACAAGTCAAGCTGCATACACATCCCTAACATAAAACCATAAGCAAAGTCAGACCATCTGCTCTTTATTAGCTAATTTAAATATCGACTATGTCAGCAATTGCACAGAATTTCAACTGAGTGGGATGCTCACATTGTGATAGTAAAAATTCCTATTCTCATAGGAATAGGATAGGAAAAACTACTATTCTGATACATAAATTTAATAAAGCACCATCTCATTAACAATGTCATGCCATACATACAAAAAGGAAGAGAATCAACAAGCACTTACAATTGGGCCATCCCCTCTCTCCAAATATGGCTGGTGGTTGATGTGAACAATTGCAGGCAGCAAGTACTAAAACAGAAGAAAACAATATTCCGTAATATATACAAGTTGTGATTCTGCAAAACCAGATACCTGCATTTATCCAGCAGAACAGAAGATTTTCAGAGCTGCTGACCAACTGCATCCACTTTGGCATGAGCACAAAAATTGGCTGCTCAGCGTCTCTGGAATTAAGGCTCACTTAAATTTGGAGCGTAAGTTCACAGAACTGAGCAATCATTACTTCAGCCAATGTTTTTCATAAAGTATAAAAAACCTTTTTAATGCTGCTGTTAAAATTAATGTCTATGCTGAAATTCTGTTTTTTATTTTTAACCTGTGTAGTTTATAGAACAAGTGTGCTAAAGAGAAGATCCTGTTTTTAAAACCAGAATATAAGCATAGACCAAAGAGAACTGACTAAGCATCCAAACAGGAAGTCGCACAAAATACACACCTGTGAATACAACAGGCTTGTAGTTGAGCTGAAACTCAAGTGTCCCCCATAACTCAAGAAGCTTTAAAAATGCAATCATCCCACTGCTAGTACTGGCAAGCCCAAAAACTAACCCATAGGTAATTTCTGCCAGGTGATCAGGAAAGCTAGCCGAAGAAATAAAAAGAAAGAATACATACTGCTAGTGTCTTCCCAGAGCCGGTCTGTGCAATGCCCACCATGTCACGACCACTGAGGGCTAGTGGAAACCCTTGGCACTGAATTGGAGTGGGTTCCGTGAAGTTCTGGTCCATCAAGGCATCCATCACATACTCTTCGGAATTTAAGAACAGAATAAATTTCTTAAAGGATAACTGAGGCTTTAGAGAACCTTATAGAGAGTAGAACCAGTAACGGTTCAGGTATTTTCTGAACAATCTTCATGATCTTAAAGAATGGCAAAAATACTTACGTGGAAAGCTACACTGGTGGAACGCAAACACCGGCTTGGGGCAGCCCTCCATTCCCCGAATTGTTATCTCCTTCTTCCTTCGCAATTCTTCAACTTCATACTATTTATGTAGAAACAAAGAAAAGAGGGGGGAAAAAAGGCAGCAAAAGCACCAAATATCAGCAGAGGCTTAAAGTGCTGGTTTCTAACTACTAACTCGCTTCTAACCTCTGGATAACAGCTTTGTTAGAGAACTAAATTAAAACAGAGATCTAGGAAAGACTCCTTCCCTAAAGACTTTATTTTAAGACTGAGTTATTGTACAGCTTCTCTAATATTCAGAGGTATGAGCTCTCTACACAGCCTAGAAGGACAAATCTCTTATTACAAGCAGCCCTTCTAAATGAAAAGTATGTTAACAGAGTATTTTTAGGAATTACACTTTTTCCAGAAGCAGAAGTGACCAACAGCTTGAAAAGTGATTAGAAACAGAGGATAAGAAACATGCTTCATGTGACAGTGCAAAGAAATAAACAAACTAAATAGGTCCAATATACCATGAACAGAAGTCAGGTATTCAATTAACACATTCCAGAGGTTGATAAATACAGAGTTCTTGCTGGGTAACTTGCAACTCAAATGTTGCTAGGAATTGTTTCAGAGAATTTTTTCAGGAAAAAGCCGGTAACATCATAATGATACCCTAGGAACTCACAATTTTTTAAAGGAATTTCTTGTAATATTTCTGTAATGTGTAGCCACATAAGCACAATTTCAGGATTAGAAAAAGTGTTTTATTTTTGTCTAGGTTATCTTGCAAGTCCAACTGCCCTTTGCGACATACTTTAACAATTCATGACCTTACTGCAGTGCTTATTAGATAGAAATCAACAGAGACACATAAATATCAAATATGCACTTTATCCAAAGCAATAGATTCAGTATTTCTGAGAACCCCTTGCGCTTGAATTAAAAGGTAAAAAAAAGAAAATGACTTCTGAAGAAAACGTGAAAACCCTTTTAGCTGGTTAAGCCAAAGGCAGCTACCGCAGCTCATGCAAACCACGAGCTCAAGTTGTGGTATCTTTAAGAAGTCAATACCCCGCTCAATTCCTTTATGCCATATGCATATTTCACATAAGGATTTGTAAGTCTATGCAATCTGATAATGACGTTTTGTTTGTTTGTTGCCTCATGTTAAGAACAAAATATCTTAATTTCTAGTTTTAAAAATACATTGCAAGAGAAAATAGAAGACTAGACTCAAGTTTGGTAGGAAAGGAAGGTTACTGGATCTACAGAGTAAACACAGAGTAGTGCACCTGGTTTTGAGCCCCCTATGTGAGAAGGACATTGTTTTAACAGGGCATGTGCAATTACGGGGGAAAGCTGGTGGCAGCACAACAAGCCATATGAAGACATACTGGAAGCACTGGATTTGTTTAGCTTGGGAAAGACTGACCTAACAGTGACCTTTAACTGCTACTTTCAACTATTTAATGGGTCACTACAGGAAAGATGTTCAAAATCCCATGAGAAACATTAAGCCCTGAGACAGCCACCCAGAGAGGGTATAAATTCTCCTCACCTCTGGGGATGTTCAAACGAAAAAGGACAGGGCACTAAGCACTCTGCTCTAGTTCTACCATTAGAGCTGCTCTAAGCAGAGGATTACACTAGAGATGTCCCCCAAGGCCTCTTTCAGCCCAAAATTACTTTTATGACAAAGCATTACTTTCAAACCTTTCTTATGTATTTCTGTAACTTTTAGTTGATTTTCTTAGTTTTTTCCAGGGCTTCTCCAGTACTGTAACTCCCTAAGTTTTATCTCCACTGACAAATCACTAGACCAGACAAGCACTATAAAGATGTATTACAAATGACAAAATATAAAATATCTCATACAAAAATGATCAAGAAGAGAAACATATCCTTTGCTTTGTTAAACAGTAAAGGCAACTAGAACCACTATCCAGCAGGGTACATATGCCAAACAAGCTTAATGAAGAGTCAGTTCCATTTTACATGCTGCCCCAGACCTCCTAGGACAAGTTTTCCAACTTGTGACATTTTCTGTTGCAGACAACATAGCACTTACTGGAGTAAGCCTGGCCACTTCCGGATGTTCCACATAAAAATTCTTCTCAAACTTGGGCAGTTCATTTAAATCCCATTTTTTCTTACGTAAACGTTCCCCTGGATTACCAAATTTCTTTGGAGGAAGAGGACCTCCACGACTTGCTCCAAACCTGTCAATGTGAATGTTAGTTACTTAAAAAAATACTACCAGTACTTAAAAACTATTCTAGGATTACTCTGGAATTTTCTTAACCATTTTCTATTCCGTTTTCCCCAAGCTGACAAATGAGCACAACATTCAAGCAAGACACTTCCCTCCAATCACTATGATGGTATAAAACTTCTTGAAATAACATAAACCTGCATGGGGTTGGTTCTGAACCTAAAACCATGTTACTGTAAATCACCTCTTTAAAGCTCCTGTCTCTGGGACATGGCTGTGTGTATATCTATAGCACTGGTCTCGAAACTGACAGTGCACTTACAACATGGGTACATAAAAGGGATGAGAAAAATCTCTCCTCGCAAGTTCCCTCTCTATCTCTCTAAAAGGGTAGTTTTACACTAAACAGCTATTTTACTATCTCCCCCTCTGCATCTTCTCTCCCTTCTTATCAAGAAGTATGTCTCAAACGAAAAACAGCAGACTGAAGAACAGAAAGTAAACAAGTCCAGCCAAGCCTGCAAATCCATCTGTAATTATGTAATCAACAAAATTTAAAAAAATTATTTTTAAAACACAGCGTAACAGGGGAAAAAAAGCAAAAAAACCCCAAACGTATATGAAAAATCATATCCTCTTTCCAATGGGTAAGAAGCTCATGTTCGCCAAAAAGATTCCAACTAGCAGAACAATTCAAAAGGTATTGCTCTTTGTCTCTTAGTTTTCTTTATCAGTTAATTAAATACACAGAAGGTTAAGAACTAACTGTAATGACACAATGCAATAGCCAAAACATGAGCTTCTGGAAGCAAGCTGAAAGAGTAACTAAAAACCCAGTGGCACGAAATTTTTATTTACTGCAAATACCATGAACTGTATTTTTAAATAACACACCAAAAAGAAAAAAAAAAAAAAAGAAAAGCCACAGCACTTTCATCACTATTGTACAAACCCAGCAGAAAGAACTATTCTAAATGCTATCAAATCCATTTTTATCCTAAAGCTACATATGCAAAGCATGAATTCATGAGACATGCCCATTTCAAACAACTTTTAGACAACAAAACCAAAGTGTTGGCACCTTACCCAGGTAGTACACTAGTAAATAAAAAAACTGGTAATGAAATAAACTGAAAGCAACTAAAGTCTCTAAGCAACATTCTTACAGGAGTAACCTGTGGACAAAAGAGGGGGTGGAAGAGTTACAAAAAATAAACAAGAGCTGAAAAAAAAATTATCTTAAGTACAAGACTACCTGCTCAAACATTAGGTACATTTGCTCTTTAATCACTTCCCAATGGTAACTACAAATTATAGTGACTAAGAGACCAAAGAAACAGAACGCAAACCAACATTCTAACATGAAGAGGTGGTTAAATTGTTGGAAAGGCCAAGTACAGTAGATATAATTTAACTTAAAACCTGCTAAGTTCGTTTTAAAATTTCTGCTGTGTTGCGATTGTGCATTAGGCTTCTTCCCTTTCCTACAAATATCCCTTGTTTTGTCATCTGTGTTTTTATCAGATCCTCCAGACAGCCTGCACAGTCATCAAGTTTTCTCATATGAAAAAGACTGTGAAACTCAACTCCAAAAATGCATTTAAGCATTATGTGTCCTTTCAGGACAAAGGAAAAAAAAGGCACAGACTGTCATTTACAGGGACATTCACCTTTAGTGATGATGTTTGTTACCAACCATGCTAAACTGAGGTCAAAATGTCAACAATTTCAGTACCCAAGTACTACAAAACCCATGAAGCTCACTCAAGTCCATCAGAGGTTCAAAGGGTTGATGACTTCCCTTAGGAAAGGAAACATGACAGGGCTGCTTGCAAGACTGGACACTGCAACAGCTGGGCACTATGAATACTTGCTCCACAGCTATCCACCAGGAAAAAATGATATATTCTACACAGAAGGCACATAGCTTCAGCTCTCCACTCTTACACACAATATGCCTGGATATTGACCTGAAAGGAAGAAGCCCTACAGCAGCCCTTGAACGCTGCCTCTGTGGGTGTTTATTTGCTAAACTGGCAGTAAATGATACTTCACATTCTGACTCCAAGTAAAATGAGATTCCAACTCCAACTAAACTGACTTAAATTTAGTATTTCCCTAGTTCGCCAACAGCTCTCTTTTCAAAGATAAATTCAGGCTGGCTAAAAACATTCTTCCCTTATATTACTGCTGCCATCACTTCTGGGACAGAACAGAGTAAATCTGACACATTCCAGAGCAAAATGTAACAACTTTCCACCCTAAGAAGGCATCTACAGCTCATTCCTGACAAGAGAAAACCACAAACCTCATATGTCATTACAAATGGTGCTGAACCAGCACACTGGGTGGCCCAACATTTTATACAGGTTATTTATGAAGTAAGATAGTGGTTACAAATATTTTCACACCTCAAAAGGATGTATGTAACAAGTTGAATCCTAATGCATTAAAGCTTCCAGGATAATACAAAAAAACTCCACGCAAATGTCCACAAACTTCACATAGAAACATGTAAGCACTTCTTTCACTCATGCAAAACCCCTGATCTAAAACAGAAGCATCCACTGTAATTAATGACTATACAGAAAATGAAATGACACTAATTTTAAGACACATCAAGTGTTGTGGCAGCGCTTTGGCCAGTGTTCTTTTAAGTAACGGTATATAAATCTGCATACTCAAATTCACTCACTAAACTCCAAAAACATCTATGGTCTGATCTATCTCAGACTTGCCAAAGCGCTTACTCCAATGTCCTTGTGTTAAACTGAGCTGGAAATCTCTTAGCAGAAAAACACCAGAACCCTCCTCTCTGTGAAAAAAAAAATATGAAAGTATCTTTTAATTTCAGAATGTTAAATGTGGGTGTAAGATAAAGCAATGATAGAACTACCTCCTTCCACAGATGACGAAAAACTGACTGTCAAAGTGCATTGCGATGTATAGCAAAATATTCTTTAACATCTCAGTGGCAAGAGGAAAAAAAAGTGGGGGAGAAAAAAAAAGGAAAAAAAATGAAGATTCACTGAGATCTAGCTTACCATACAGTAAAACCACATTATATGTTTTTTGCTAATCCTTGAAAACTACTCATGATCTGAAAATGCCACTCCCAGAAATTAGTTCTAACTTTCTCTTTAAAAAGGCCTGGCACGAATACCTTATTACTTTCAACCCTTAAAAACCTCCAGACTCAATCTAGTTATGTAGTATAACGACACTGTATTTATTGCTGTCATTCTCGAAAGAAAAAAATGACATCAAATCAAACCTTGCAAAAGCCTTTTACAAGCCAAACCTCCTCTAAATAACAGATTAAAGAGTATCAAGCGCTAGGCCTTTACAGAACCACACAAACGATTTCAGCAGCAATATGTAAGTGTGGCAAGTGTGGTCCAGCACCATGGTTCACCAAGATCACCCTCCCGAGTACCCAAGTCCCTCGCATGGCAGTGTTTCCAATGTCATTTCCTATCACAGTAAGCCTGGGAGCGCAGCTAAGAGAGATCTTCCCCCCACTGCCATCTTTCCAGTTAAGTCCAGAAGGAGCAATGACAACCGGAAGGGCAGACAGACGGACAACCAGCCCTGCCAGGGCCACGGAGACTTTCGTGGCTTTCTGGGGGAAGGGTGTCACGGGTCTCCCGGGGTAAATAAAGGGGCTGGCAGAAAATAGTTAAGGGGGCAGGGTGGATGCAGGCCTTAAAATTTCAAGCAAGGGTCAGAATTACACATGAACGGCGGAAAAAATAACTAATAAAAAAAAAAATTTAAAACCCACAAAACGCTCAAAACCGACCACTCCGCCTTGGGGACAGCTATGTCTCCAACAACCTCCGCCCCACACGAGACTCTGTGGGGGGAAAATCTCCAACCTCCACAAACGGGATTTTGGTTTCCCCCAACACCGCCATCCAACA
>VWZU01002872.1:0-32275 GCA_013397095.1 Sterrhoptilus dennistouni | reverse complement strand
TGAGAGGCAGCGGAACGCCGGCCGTGGGGAAGGCGAGGGGCTAGGGGTACGGGGAGAGGGTCCAGCCAGGGGCGGCTGCGCCTCGGAGGCCTCGCTTTGCGCCACCTCGCCTCTTTGGTGGGACACAAAGGGAGAAGAGGTGGTCAGTGGGTCCGAGACCCGCTGGGCGTCAGCGGCCGGAACGGCGGGGCTCTCGGTCGGCTCCAGGGCCCGGGCAGTGTGGAGACACCAGCGTCTTCTTCCTCCGCGCTCCCGACACAAAATGGCCGCCGCCGCCTAGGCCCGCTCCGCATACGTTAGGGGCAGCCCGGCGCTGCGCAAACTACGGCCCTCCGAAACACCTACGCCTATTCACGGAACCAAACTACGCACTAAGCGCGCTCGGCGAAACACCGCCCCACGCAGTAGCAGGCGGGCTACGAAAGGTGCGTAATGTTTTTTTACTTAGAGCCGGGGCCCCGGGTGAGGAAGGCGGAAGGGAGGAGTAACGCTATTCCCCAAAGTCAGCTACGCAAGGAGTGCGCTCCGTAACCCCTTCTGCAGGGCAGGGAACACCTGTGCAGAGGCGCACGTTACGCAAGTGCGCGCTGTACGCAAGGTGCGTAACTCAGGCTGGCGTAGGACGTAGGGAAGAGGTGTAACATTCTTACGCGGACCGTGCAGGCTGGGCCGGAGGGTTACGCTGGTTTCGCAGAGGGTTTGAAGAATACGGCCCATCGCCTACGCACCCACAGGTTCCGCCGAGCTGGCTGCGGGGTTGAGGACACAACGATGGGACAGTGGAGGAACAATACCGGGACTCTGGGCGACGGGACGGGAGCGGCCCTTTGGACCTCTGTGGCGGGTCCGGCGGGCCGAGGTTATTCCCTGTCAGCAGGGGGATCTTGGCGCGGCGCTGGGGCAGGAGCAGCGTGACAGCGGCCGTGATGTTTGTTGTCGCCTGAGCGCCGGCAGGCCAGGAGAAAATTCCCCAGATGAGCCAGAGACTCCTCGCTGAAAGACAGAATAATCCACGAGGCGATTACGTGGCACAGACCATAAATCCTTTTGTGCTGGGTGTGTGCTGTCGCCAAGTCTGTGTCCTGGCACAAGGAGACGTGTCCCATGAATGGCGGGGTTACACCAGCCAAACCCAGCCCCGGCCCACACCGTGTTATCATTGTCAGCAGTGCTTTCTGGCCTGTCAGGTTATCAGAAACTGGTTATATTGGCAGACGGGAAAGTCAGTCCCCTTTACTTTCAGACCCTAAGATAAAAATAACAGCCTAGAACGACACACAAATTACCATTTTAGTTTCACGTGCTATATATATCTATATATATCTATATATCTATATATATCTATGTATGTATCACGTGTCAGAAAGAAATCTGAGCGCTTAAAATAAAATACTGGAAGAAACCTGTGTCTTTTAAAGTGGGTGGCAGGGAGTCAAATGACACTACACGCTCTCACTGACACAAGGCACTTGGGCCACTAGATGCAAACAGCGGCCTACTGCCGGAAAGCCAGGCACTGACATTGCATTAAATGACAATGGCTGATCTGTGGAGAAGATGGCTGAAGAATAGTTAGAGGATAAGGGACACAATGGCTCTCAGATTAATCTTGTAATTAGAAGCTAAGACAAGGCCAGCATGTTCCTGGCAGAACTGTTAGAAAAGAACAGGATGAGGGAGAGAAACTGAGATCATGAGAAAAGAGGAACTGAACACTACAAGGAGATATGACTTTTGCAATATGCTGATGTAGCATGAAGTAAGCTATGGTTTAGTCACCACCAATCAAGAGCTTGGCTTTTGTAATATGTATGAGCCGATTACTTAGAATATAAATGTAAGCGAAGAAACAAATAAAATTGAGCCTAATTGATCAAAATCGGTTGAGTCAGTCTCCCTCTTTCCAACACTGATCCATTCTTGGCTCTCTCACATCAGCCAGCCTTCAGCTCTCTAGACTTTTCTCCCCTGTGAAAAATAGTGCTTTACCTCAGGAAAATATCAACTATCTCTTAAGAAACCACTTAAGGAAGGCAAGCCCTCTAGGTCTGTCACAAGCAAAAGCGCAGCTAAAATGTCAGGCTTCTCTTCCATAAATTTCTGGTCATTGTGCCTTTTTACTTGATGTTATCTTACATGCGTTTGGTAATCTAAAGAAAAAAATTATTTCGCCAATGAGGACAAGTTCTTTTACCAGATACCAAAATTAGACTTACTGTAATCACCAGAGGACAAAGTAAGATTCCCCATTTTATCTGTGTGTGTGTGCATGTATGTATTATTTAATTTATTTTAAAATAAGTAATTCCATGAGCATTGGAGATATTGCAAAAGGAATTGTTATTTTGGCCCCCAATGCCCTGTTTCCCGCTTTATTCTCAGCTTCTTTTGCCCCCTGTGACCTACCTCTCTGGCTAGTTCAGAGCTGTGGCTATGCTGGCTGGCTCCCTCAGCCAGCTGAATCCTAATTGCCTTTTCCTTGGTGTAAGTGCTGGTGGCAGACTCTCTCTCCTATCTAGACACTGGCTTTGTTTTATTCTTTTTAATACTAACAATATTTAATATTACTTAATAATAATGTATAATATTCCTACTTATACTGGAAGAATGACAAGTCAATTATATCAAGTTTGTTTCTTTAGAGGACTAGAAAAAAGTTTTTAAGGTGTTGAGTTGTGCCCAGATTATTTTTCTCGTGAAAGATCAATGAGATTTTTGAGAGGAGAGTTTAATTCAAAGCACCCAAACATAGTCAGACTTCTGTTCTAATTCATAGTCTTTATTTTTAACTTTTATAAGAACAGGTTTAAAACATTTTGTCCAAAAAGTAAAAAATGCTAAATTAAAAACATAAGCATTATCTAGTCAAGATAAAAATGTTTAAAAACATATTCTTAAAACTACTTGTTTCTCTACAGTACATGAAACCCCATCATGTTCTTGAGCTGTTGTTCCTCCCACTGCCTTTTCCATCTATATATGTCAGTTTTATAACTGAGTTTATTCCAGTTCTGTTGCATTTCACAGTGTTAAATTCTACCACTTAGACACTCACTTTGAAATAAATTAAGAAAGAGTATATTCACTCTCACGTGAAAGGACAGGTTTGATTTTCACAAAACATAGGAAAAGGATTCTAAGAACAATTCACAATCTAATTGCTTTATGTGCTAAAAGTTCAATTGAAAAACAAAAATCCTAAATGAACTAAATTCTAGTTCAGTAAAACTGAACTGTACAAAGTTCATCCCAGTGTTCTCCCAAAATACCTTAAAAAGCTCTCAAAAGCTACACATGCAGCCAGGTAGTTGTCGACCATTCACAAATCTTCATGCCAACTATCCAGCTGGTTTTTAGCTGTACATTTACATAATTTTTTAACCTATTCTTTGGCATCCCCAATCCCTCCGGTGGTTATTGCAAATGTGGCTTCGTTTTCAGGCATCTCAGGGCTGGGAGAAAAAGAAACAAGAAACTTGTGGGTTCCTTCATGTAAAATGCAGTTGTGAAATAGTCTCCAAAATGTTGTGTGTGTGAGCAGCCTGGAATACACCAGTGCCCTTAAACCTGTGTGCAAACTGTAGATGTGCTCAAAATCATCAGGATCAGAAAACATGAAATTATGGTGTCAGGAAAACTTAGGAATTTAACATGTCCAGCATTTTCCTGCCAATGGACCGCACGTCCTATCAAAGTATTTGATGGTCTTCATTAAGAGCTGAGCATCTAGTAGGATTTATGATGAAACATTATGTTATTTAATCCATGCAACATGCAAAACAACTTTAGTTATTTGTTTAATCTGCTAATTAGTTTGTCCTTTCAGATTTTCTCCCAATGTACCATCCAGAAAGTTATAATAACTTGAACTTTGTCACCTTCCCTCCTGTGAGGGAGGGGTGATTTACCTGTCATAGATTTTTGCAATACGCAGCTCCCCTCTCCCTTTCCTCAAACTGATCCTGGTAGTTGAAGCATGAGCAAGGATATGGCCTCCAATGGGCTTTTTTGGGTCTGCCTGAAAGCTGAATTAGCAAGAAAATTGTGGTGATTCACTGTGCAAATTCCAGAGGTTAATACTGTGCTTAACTGTCAGACTGAGCCCTGTCCAACTCAGCAATAAATAACCAATAGGGAAATACATTAGAAACCTGACTTTAGCACACTTATCTCAAGATAATATGTTCAATGCTGACAATCATTTTCTGTCATTAAATTCAAGAGGCTCAAGAAATACACACCATAAATATCACATATAAGCTGCTCTGAAGTAAAATGTGGTGCCTTTTCAATACTTTTTATAGCTCATTTTCTTTGTTTAAATCACAGTGAAATCACACCACCATACCAGGCAGCAGATAAACGTAAAAAAGCTCATTCCAAAAAACTGAGAGAAGCTTCCAGGTGTCATTTACTTATGATTCCTAATACCACAGGGAACAATGACCAATCTGGTCTTTCATTTCAGTGCCTCTTGCTCCTTACAATCTCAGTTCTCATTTCTGTTAAATACGTAATACTAAATACAGGAATTTTTTTTTAAAGAGTGAGAAAAAGTGTCTTACGTCATAGTTGCTCCTGGGTCAGCAGTCATCTGGTTGGTCACAAACACAGCCACATTATATTCTGCAAGAGAAAACAAAGCAAAGAAAGTAGACTTCATCCGATTAGAATTCCACAATATTCTCTAATCCATGGTAAAAGCAAGGTTTCTGCTGAAGCACTTCAAATTTCAAATGAATGAGAAGAAAATATTCTTTATGAGTGATGGCTGCACTTAATCAGGACACAGCCTAGATTTGCTCCTGCATGGCTTCAGCTGTAATATGCCAAAAATGAGCACTTTTCAAAATTCCAGTGAACAAGTTTTTCTCAGTTCCCATCTATTCTCAGTTGGCTCCCTGCCCTCAGCTCCCTCTCCTTCCCTGTTTGCCCTTTTTTTTTCTAACTTCACAATAAAGGCATTAACATTTCTGAGACATTCCAAAGAGAAGGAACTCTATTCATCCTGTCATCATCCCTCAAAGCATTGCAAAGTCACTTGAGAAAGTGGCAAGAGGCATGGCTTTTTTATTTTTCTATGCCTTCATCCTCTTTTCTCTGTCTTTCTTTTGTATGTAGACTGTTGAAATTTGGGGAAGACAATTACTGAGTATTTGTCCAGATCTACAACCTATTATCTCATATAGGGCTTAACAGTATTTCTAGAAAAACTCTAAATGTTGGAAAGTCCAGAAGTTTTCTCAATCTGTCATCTCGAAATAATATATTATCAGTTTGATGTTTTTGGTAACTAACAGAGGTGTAAAGTGAGGAAAGATCCCTGGGCCAGTGCCTGACTGATAATATTTGGACTACTAGGTGGTTGTGCTACCAACAGCTACTGATGACTCCAGCCCATGTTTTCCAAATCTTGCAATCTTTCTCATACCTTCTGATATTTTTTGGAGCCTTGACAACATCTGAGCTAGTTTCTGTTGTCGTTCGGCCAATTCTCCACGACCACTGAAATCCACACGGAAAAGTGCCATTATGGAGTCAATGATCTGCATTGTAATCATGCTAGGTAAGTAAATATAGTGAAAGAAAACAGGAACACTTGTTCTGAAAACAGTAAGCATACAGAAAAAAGAAGTCTTGTACCAGTAACTTGAAGATACCAGCTTCCTCATGGAACTTGGCTGCTACATAGTCAAGCAATTCCATCTGATGTTCACCTAGTGGGAAGCAGAGTTGCCAAGAGAAATTAGGACCAGAAAGAACTCTGAAGGAACAAAAGCCTGAACTTTAAAATTCCACTTTAAATGTCTGCACTGATTATATTTTCATTGCCAGCAGTTTTAAATCCAGTTCCCAGTAACAATCTACTGTGCAGGTTCCAGTTTCCTCTCACCCATCTCACAAAACTTTGAAAATCTTCACTCTGCATGAAGACAACTTTTTGTTGTGTTAAGAACTGAAAAGCAATATATACATTTTAATTTAATGTTGAATTAAATGATACACAGAAAATGTTTTAACCATATTATTTTTGTTTATATTGCACTTTTAAAGAAGAATTTCAAAATTTCTATTTCAAAATTTCTTGAAGTTTTAAAGCGGTGTCTTGTGACACGGTGCGTTGAGCTGTTAATAAACTGAGAAGTGTTAATAAACTGAGAACTATTAAAATGAGTACCCGAGAGAAAAAAAACCCCTAGCTATCATGCCAGTTGCAATAATGGTCTTACTGGTATATGCACGTGCATACAGCACATTGTCAAGTACTGCCTCATGGTCAACATTGAAGCGATCAGCAATGTCACGCAGGCGGTCTGGTCGGCTGGCATTAGTCAGAGTTAAGGATTTCTCCTTGTACAAACCATGCTCTGAAAATAATAAAAATCCATTCCAAAATAGGACTATGAGGGGAAAAAAAAGAAGAATATTTATTTTAGTCCTAGAGAAGACTGACTTTTTGTCTTCAGGCTGTCCCACGTACCCTAAAGATAGTTCAGGGCTCACGATAATAATTGTTTTCTGTTTAGGATTTGAGGCAGGGGGATTGACATATGGATATCTGTGCTCTAGGAATTTAGCTGCGAGCAAAACCTGTTTATACACAGTCTACTGCCAATGTGAAGTGTTAAAAATAGTGTTTATTACTTAGATAAATTCATCTTGAATAGAAAAGCTGCTATAACATGTAGGAGGCCTGCTAGATCTCAAAAAACCAAAAACACCAAAACCAAACAAAATAAAAATCAAACCAACCAAGCAAACGAAAGAGACACCACATAAAACACAATTCCTAACTAATTTTTCCAGGTTGGATTACATCAAATGATAGAAGAAAAACTCATCTCCTTGTGGGCCGCTACACACTGTGCTCTCCGGTATTTCTGTGCCAGTCGTAATGTTTTACATGTATGAAGCTATCAGGAGCCTTCTACTTCCTTATAACAAAATAAACTAACTTTCCAGTTCATCACGCCTGTAGCTTTTAATTGTCAAAAAGATACAAAGTGTTTTCAGTATCAATGAAGATAATCTTTCCACCTGTGTAGCCATTTGGTCCTGGGAGCTGAGCTGTCACTACAGAGAATCATAGAAGATTAAAATGAAAAAGCAGGAATAATATTTTCTTACTCCATCTATTATTATTTTTTAAATAAACTACAACTGTTTATCTATATCAGAAAGAACTGTCAGTTTTAATCAATGTGAAAATCGGGAGTATCTTGTCTTACTGCCATCTTGAAAATAAGCTCAAGCTGCTTTTCTCGATTGAGATCAGATGAGATTTAGTTAATGGTGTCAAAACTGTTTTACTCAATACCATCACTAAATCTGTATATTTTAGGGATATTATTACTAAGTTCTTACACACAAAGCCTCCTCTAAATCCTCTACCCAAACTAATACCATTGGCTTAGTAGGCACTTTTTCCAGCTGTAACTCATATAATCAAAAATTCTTTGGATCTTAATTTTTCCTGATGCAAATAATTGCTGATTGTGGGTTTAGTCTCTTTGGAGTTAATAAGCTAAAATACTCAATCCAGTTGTAATCATTCATGCAAAAGGGTATGACTCTGCTGACCATTACACTGTACTAACCAGAGGAGGCTCTATTTTTCCAGAACATGCCATATTTCACTTTACAATACAGGGGGTTCATTTAAGAGAATTTGTCTATCCAGTGTCTGGTAATTCCAGCAGCATTAATAGTTATATAAGTTATTGTTTACTGCTTTTTACACATTGAGAAATACCTCTTGGAAATCAGAGTCCTGCTGGTTTTGGCACTGCCCAAATATGGTGACTGCCAAAGTCTGTTTATCCAGTCACTGACAGCCAGTAGTACCCTTTCAGTGCCCTTTCAGAATGTCATATTCAGCAACATGTCTTGAAACCAGGACAGTCAAAGAGCTGCTGAGAAAAAAAATTTGCCTCTGCCCTTTTCTGAGCAGTGCCCCATCTACATGTGACCCATATTGGTGCACTTCTTTTCCAGATAGTGTGTTTCACTGGTTTATCTAAGACAGTCTATTATTTTCACTCTCCTTATGGCAAAACCTTCATGGATGTGAGCAGTATTAAATAAGAGTTCTCTACTCAAACACAGTTTATGGAAGTAAGAGTCTGTTTCACTGTATTTGTAGAAATAAAATATTCTGACTTGTCTCTATGGGTTGAATTCTGATACAGTTGTAAACAACAGATTCACTGAAAGGAAACATCACTCTCTTTTAAGGTATTATACCAACCACAAAGAGTGTGAGATAGCTGGGTTTTGCCAGTCCGGAACTCTGTTAAATAAAGAAAAGGGAAAATAGGAGTCAGGGTTTCTTTTTCCAAGTTTGACAGATTTAGGACTTACTGCAGTTAAAAACTCTAACTTAGAAAATTCACCTCAATTTCTACCTTTTAAAATCATTTAACCTGAGTTTCTAAACCATAATCTATGCAGGAGAAATGTGTTACATGAAAAACAAAATCTGAAATGCTTTAATTTGATCATGCCTGACTGCTGAAGTCATTTATTCTCTTGTGTATAGAAGTTAAAACCACATGGCACTATGGAAAAGTGATAACGGGGGAGGGGGGGGAAAGAAATGGTTGATTCCATTAACCTAGCCCTAGTTTCATTTCAAATTATCAAGGAGAAGCTTAAGAGTTTATTAATCTCATTCTACCAAACCACATTAGTCTCCAGTTTATCTTTTCTAAAGGGAAGAGTACTGTGTTTTATGAATTATTGTTGCTGAAGTGTCAAGCAGCAACTAATTAAGTGTACTGTAATAGTTGCTTAATTGTAATTTCAAAATCTTACATAAAATGCAATGTACCTTAAGTGTGCATAACTAAAATACCTTTTGTGGCAATTTTGTTACTAGAAAGGAACACACTGCATAAAGGAGAACTTTGGCATGTTAGTAATAGTCTTAATAATGCTATGTTGTACTGAATCAGCATGCCTGGTAATGATTACTCAGCTCCAACTTAGTCTGCAAGCAAATGAAGAGGAAAACTGGGCAAACATTAAGGAAAGTGGATTATTTCTTCTTGTACTCATGCAGATACTCATCTTTTTAACTACAATGTGGTAAATTTGATAGAAGTAATCCAAGTTGAATTAAAATCTAAATTAAATTACAATTCTTTGTTTGGTAATGCTCATTTAATGTGGTTCTCTCACCTCCAAAGGCTTCGGTGATTGCCATGCTTTCAATCCCACCACCCAGAAGTTTACTGCAGAAAGGGAGAGGATTATGATATTGTTAAACCCCAAAAATCACAAGAGGAAAGTAAAAAAGAGACATTTTTACTACTTTAAGGAAAGTAATTTCTGCCTCGAAGCCCCTCACTTGCTGCATTAAGTGCAGGGCACTAAATTATCATTGACTCATAAAGAATTAACTCTGTCTTTACCTCCCTTTCTATGTGCAAGGGAAAGATCTATAGAAATTATTACTGGAAAGAAAGGAGAGGAAATAACATTGAAAATTATATTTAAAAATAACATTCCATAAAAATATCTCAAGGGACAATTTGAAGACTTGTAATTTTGACCTGCAGATTATTTTGATAGGTGAAAAAATTATACTTTCAAGATTTCTGGATGCTGACTATTTATTTACAGTGACTGTATGAAGTCCAGTTTCCCCTCAGAAAAGGAGTTTGGTGCTTATTGATGTAGGCTTCTTTAAGCCAGCACTAACTCCAAATGCAAAGGGATCTATGTATCCTAGCTGAGTATTTATTCCCTTTTACTTCTGTGCCTCATTAAAGACAATTAAGATGATTATTGGGAACATTTGGATGAAGGAAGGCTATAAGAGATAAGCTTACTCAAATTCCTGGCTGCCAGTGGAAATATGAAATACCATCTTGCGTTTTTCACTGTACTCAAAGGCGGTAAGGAAGCCTGGTTCCTAGGGAAGACCAAAGAGAACACGAGAGGTTTCTTTTAGCTTTAACCTGAAGTTAAAAGTGCAATATCCCACATAAAGATCTTCTTTCCCCCCTAGCCTCATTCCCGTGAGTTGGGTATAAAAAACAGCACAGCATTTGTCTGGTTGTTGTGGAGTATAAAGTATTATGCCTTAGAGTAACAGGCAGAATAATTTTCAAAAATTATTTTGATGATGCAGTGGAAAATCTGCTAAGAGAAATGTTGCACAGCATTTTGGAGAGGCTAGCGTAAGTTCAAACTCTCAGGAAAGTGACTGGCTTACAACAAGCTTGTTTGCAGCTTCTTTAATTTTGTCCACTTTGGCCTCGGAGAGCCCCTTCACATTGCACAGTGCCCGTCTTGTGGTCATCTGGATTCCTTTGATTGTGCAAATCCCAACTGCCTTCAGCTTTTTAATATCTGCTACATTCTGCAAAGAAATTTCCCTTCTGTGAGTACCCAGGACAGTTAACAACCAGAAGATAAAGTAAACCTTTGCAAAATATTTTACCTTTACACTCATAGGCATGTTTTCACCAAAAAAGAAACACATTTACAGTAAACTCTTCATTGTGTAGTTTGTGACACCAACAAAACAAAATTTTGAGTAACATTGGTGTGAGAGATCGTGGTGCAGAGGGCAGCTCCTGGTGGTTTTGAGAGAAAGGTGTCTGGGTATTTACTTTTCCCCTTCCAGTGTCAGTTTTTCTAGATCAAAGCTGATAGTAGAGAAATAGTACACAATTATTTCAGATAGTGGGGACCTAGGACACCCTATAATAGTCAGTCTGTCCTTCGTCCCTTAGCACAGGTAATCTGTAAACCAGATAATCCGGTGGTGGATAGTTGGGAGCTGTTTCACGAGGATCATTGGAAGCTGAGTCTAATTGCTGTGCTGTTTCTGCATGTCCAGTTTAAAACACAACCTATCCTGCATGTTCGGACTGACACTTTGGGCTGGAGTGAGCTACGAGTTTTTTATCATTTGGGCACAGCACAGCTTCAGACAGCACCCTACTGGCATATTTTGCATTCCCTCACCTCATTTTATGATTCTGACATCACTGGAAATGTAAAAGCAAGAACAGATAACTCACAAGAAAACATACTATGTGAAAGGTGTGGAATAATACATCAATTTACCATTTCTGGCCAAGATTTTTCTTTGGAAAATACTATGAACTAGACATATCATCCATCTATCTAGAGTGTGTGGGTTCACAGAGCATAAGAAGGGAGGGGGGTTATGTGAGAAACTAGTAATGTTGGAAGCTTATTTCTCATCCTGTGATATGTGTGTGACACTCAGCAGAGGCTGAGGGGTAACAGCACCTTAAATCCTACCAAACACTTTTGATCACCAAACCACAATCTCAGTTGTTCTTAATCTGATTCTCTTTCTGGGCACACTGGCAGATCCAGTAAATGTTTTTCTCTTTACTCCTTGGAAAAAATTCTAAATGCACCAAAGTTATTTTTTCAGGTCAATGAATTTAACAGATATGGGTCATCATATGTTTGCACAAAGCTTTTAGCTGACACAGTTGAGAACAAAAATGTCTCTGAAGTGTGAGAATAACCACTTGGAAGGAAGAAAAAAATAATGGAAAGGAGCAGAAAACCTTTACAACCCCCAGAAGAACAGCCTAAGTCGTTATTCTTACTTTTCAAACTTTCATACATTTGTATCATTCTGTGAATGCCATGCCTTGTTTCATACTGACAGGGTAGTACAGCTCCCTTCCAGCTCAGGTCACCCTCTTTGATCAACTTGTTAAATTTTTAAAGTAATAATTTGTTTATTTTTCCTATGTTGCCCCATAGTTTGAGCTCCCAACCATGTGATCCTTCTTCAGAACTATCTTTAGAACTGCCAGTGAACTGCCAATAAAAAAAAATTGTCAACAAGGGCACTGCTGACATGGTCAGCCCAGTAACTACAGTGCTGACTAATGATGAGTCACATTGGTATGTCCTCCCCATCTTTATCTGTCTGTAGTCACTTTTATTGGAGTTAAATCTCACATTACTTCAGGCAAATCCTACTTTTTATTCTGCTTCTATAACTCTAAATATAACAGGATTACAATCCATGAGCCAGCCTCCTAGATAAACATATAATAATTGTAGTTCAAATAAATAGGTGATGTTTATGTGATAATGGTAACAATGATAGGAATTCACATTTGATGAAGAAAAATAATCACTTATTCTCTAGCTACTAATATTTTTCTCACTCCTACTGTACCCCCTGCACTAGCATGCTGAAAATAGTATAGTAACAATTGTCACAGTGTAATTTCACAGGCACCAAAAATGCAGGAGTAATTACAAAGATTGGCAGGAACAGGAAATAATCTATCACACAGTTTTCAAATAAATTAGCAAGCAGTTGGTTTTTCGAGAGTGCTAGGTGCTAAATACTTTGAGTATCTTGACACTTTATTTAGGAATCTGATGTGAATGAGATTTTCTAAAAAATCTGTCTTATCACCAAAGGAAAAATTTGTCTCCACCAACTGAATTAGAACTTACTGCAAGGAGGGATTTCAGTTATTTGCATCAACGTGAATACAATTTTGGAAACAACCTTACAATAGCTTTTGAGGGACAATTCTGTATGATAAGTGATTGCTAATACTTACAATTCCATGCTTCTGCAGCAGGTCAATATCCTGAAAAAAGGATTCCTAAACAAAATAGCAGAAAAAAAAATAGATACTGCTTTTTTTTTTGTTATTACATCTATCTTGCTATGTCACTGTTTCAGATTTGTAAACATTTATTGATTTTTCACAAATAAGACGTAACTTGTTGGACAACTGAAATATGCAAAGCCATAGTGAGCCAAAAAGTCCTGCACATTTCCTGTCATCTTCTCCATAAAGTGTACCTTTACAGGCAATTAATCCTCTGCTGTGCTAATAAAACTTGTGTTATCATCATAATCTACAGCTTTTCTGCCATAGCTTCTCACTCTTTTTGCGCTGATGATCATTTCTCAGAAGCAGAAAATTAACTGATGGTCCCCTTGCATTTAATACAGAAGTGTAAAATATGATGAAATAATGATAATCCCATTAAAAACTGTGCAAAGCTTTTGAAAGGTTAATGAGGATTACTTGAAGAGCCAGGCTGTACAGGGACTAGGGGAATGAGATTTTCTTGGTAGTAGACTGGAACAAAATTTTAAATGCATTGAACTCCCTAATGGTTTTTGGGGACCTCTGGTCCCTCTATGGGTTTCATAACATTATCAAGATACATTCAGATGTTTGCTGCACATAGTTTTCAATCAATCACAAATTTACCTCATCATCCTGGTATCCTGGTTCTTCTTGGACTACTTGATCCTCTGTGGCCTTCATCATGAAAGAGCACGCAATAAAGGATTGATCACTAGTACGAAATGCAAAGACAGTCATGGAGAGGCAATAAATGAGTAAATGTCTGTAAAAGTCCTTGAACTACAGAAACATGTCAGTATGACATCATATATAGATTTAAATTTGAATTCTGCTTCCAAATCTTCATTATCTGACCTACCAAGCCAAAAGGATAAAATCTATGGCTTTACACTAAGATGAACCAGTTTGGCTAGAAAGGGCTTCATAGGTACTAGGAAAAGAGTTCTAATTCCCTTGTGAGAATCTTGGGTCAGAGATGAGTTTTGGAGATGGGAACATTTAAAATTAATTATCACTAGTGGAATTTATTCTGGTAAGAGTGCCAAAGGCAGTCTCTGATTTTAGAACAAAACTCAGCATAGTTGCAGGCAGAATGGGTAATGGAAAGGCAATGCTCAGCCTCTCCATCTTTATGAGACAGAAAATCCACAGAACAGTGCCGAGAAGGCTACTTTTTGGTTTTGTAAATGGGTTAAGTTGCTTCTGTTTCAATTGTGAGCTTACCTTTTGTATTCTAGCTATGGATGATCAAAAGTTTTGTAGACCACTCCATGAAAATGTGTGCATATATTTATTTGCTCATTTGTTAACAAAATCCACAAACTATAAGACGGGCTATGCCTAACAGATGTTGGGATAGTTTAGGCTCAATATCTGCAAAAAGCCTTTTTTTCAGCCTCTAAATGGATACTAATTTGCTTGCAAGAATCTTGTGTATATAGAGGCTGGGAAAGAAAGGAACAGAATATCAGATTTTCAGAATTATCTTATTCTGTTAGTATTTAATGGAAATATTCTTATAAAATCATTTGTTTCTGATGGTGTCATGATATATTCAATTTCTATTTCAGAAGCCTAACAATTATGGAGTGACAAATCACACCTTGACATAATTACAGCAGAATATTAACAAAAAAAAAAAAAAAAAAAAAAAAAAAAAAAAAAAAAAAAAAAAAAAAAAAAAAACCAAACAAAAAACTTTGAGAGATTTGAAAAATCCCCTAGCTTCAAATACCAAAGGAATAAAACCAAGCAATGCAAGAGGCACTAAAACTATATACAATCTCCTTCATTAAAAACATCCTCACAAAATGCACATAATCCTGCATTTCAACCACCACTGAGCAGGTTTATGGGATCGTTCTTTTACTCCCCATCCTTAGGCAATTGGCATCTCACAGCAGAAAAAAAAGGCAGACCCAGACCTGTGCCTTCCTGCAGGCTATAAGGGAAAATGGAGAAATTATACCTCACCCTATTAAAAGCTTTAGGTACGAAAATAACCCTCCTGCTCAGTGGAGCGTTGTCCTTCTCCTGGTGTGTTGGCACACCTGAAGGATTCCAGTCACCACTGCCTGCAGTGAAGCAGATGAAAGGGTCAAAGTCTGAGATAACAGAGAAAATCCATGAAAAACCACCAACAATCTGGTGCCACTTCAAATACCCAAGGGTAGGTGAGCAAGACCTGGATGCCGCGGTGTACTTCCAGCCTGCAGGTGTGAGAGGGAGCCGCTCCCTGGAATTCCCCCCGGGCTTGGGCTGGCAGAAAATGGCAGCAGAGCTCGGCTCCCTGGCTCGGGCAGGGGCGATCCGACCTGCCCCAAGAGGCTCCACGGCGGGACCTCACATCTGTTGACTCAGAGGAAAATAACTGATTAATCGTCATCAACACACAGATTTATTTGGCTTTTCTTTGCCGGCTGCCTCCTCATGAGATGTACATTTCTGTTCCCAAGGGGCGAGGACCCGCTGAATCTCCCTCACCCTAATTCCCCATCAAAATTAGAACAGTAATTAAACCCCCAGTTCATGCCCGGGCAGCTCTGGGAGGGAGGGAGGGTACACTACCCGGGGCGAANGGGGCGGGGCCGTGAGGGCGCTCGGCGGGGCCCGGCCCTGCGCCTTCCCTCGGCCCCGCTCCGCGCCGAGAGGCGCCTGTCGCCGTCTTCAATCACTGCATCCTCCGTGGTTTATCCACTAGTGTACTCGCCGTCTCACAGAAATATCGCATTGCCCTTACTCTACAGGTGGAAAAGGCAACCTTAGTTAAAACCGCGTTGGTTTGGAAGGCATTTATTCCAACGCAGCTCTGCCTTTTGTTTTTCCAGGATGCCACTCACGCATCTCCCTCAACAAGGCACACACGGCGTTTTTGGATTGGATGGCCAAAACCTGTCAGAGAGCTGGAAGAGAAGTGACTTGCCTGGAGTCACAGGACAAGAAAATGAGGCTGACTCATACACATGACTTAATCTGCCATTTTAAAAAGATAGGAAAGGTGCTTTATAGGGAATGAGCACTTCTACGAGACATCTGCAGTCTTCTTGGAGACAGTATTTGGGGAGCAATCGCCCGTTTTAGCTCGCCTCTGGTAGCACAGTTGGTACGGGACTGCATGTCAAAGAATTACATCTCCTGCGAGCAGGAGTTCCTGGCTGCCCCCTTCTGTGGGCTTGGGATGGCAGAAGGGATTGGAGCAGCATCCCAGCCTCTTTCAAGGGCCTTGTGAAAATGTCCCCACCCTCTGCCCGTGGGAGGTTAGTGGCACCTTTTCCAAGCCATTTCTTAGCCAAGTCAGGAAACCAAGCAACAAAATCCATGGCCCTGTGCCATCAACAGCACACCACGGAAATGCTTGCAGGGTCCCCATTCGAAACATCAAGCAATTTCTGTAAGTACCAAGAGTCCAATCCTGGGAGCCCAAGGCTTTGTGTATATAAAGAAAGCGGCTGGCCCAGCTTTTGAAAACCTATTCTGCAGAGCTATTTCAGAAGAGCACTTAGGCAGATAGCCCTTTAAAAGCAAATTCCTTCAACAAAGTATGCTTTTATTCCAGAACAGAATGCACATGCAGAGGGTGACCCTTCTGGTGCTGCTGAGCAGCTCTGCAGCAGATAATATCTCACTCTGTAAACAACCTTCCCTTCATTATCCTTTTAGTTTGTACAATGGTTCTCTGAAAGGTCAGTGAATGCACAGAATCTTAAGACTATTTCCACCATTTCCCACTCCAAAGAGATACTTTGGGCAATAAATTACATTCTACAGCTTCAAAATGTTGTGTGATCATTAATTGCTCATTCGGCTTCCAGCCCGAACTGTACAATAACCTCACAGAGCCCATCCTGTTAGACATTGGCCCAAGTGAGTAGAGGCATCCCTCAGTCTTCTCCTGCAGGTTCTGCTGCTGACCAATGCGTCTCCATCCCTGAGGGATGTACTGGAATGGGACACACCACTGTGATATGCATTTCCTCTGACTTGATATCTTCTACCTGTTTGGACAAGAACCAAGCTAAACCATTACCATAAAATATTAGGTACCCAGTTGATTTTTTTTCATCCTCACAAACTTCATCCATGGTTGCAATAGGGAAATCATGAGGGATTTTGTTGTTGGGGTTTTGTTTTCCGTCTCCAATCAGAACTAAGATGAACTGCAAAAGCTCTGTGCATACAATGGGTCTCAGGGCAGGACTGGCAAAATATCGGATCAGCCAAGCTTCGTAATTCAGCCTGAAGTAACAGGAGGGCTCTATTGTTAACATGAAATTACTGGAAGGAATAGAGATGGTATTGGGAGATTGAGTTATGTCTCCATTGCAGTTTTGAGATCCTTAGATTAAGCCTTGACAAAAGTACTCAATACTACAATATTGAGAGTGATCCTGCATTAAAAACACACAGATTTTGCTACCCCTAATTTATTTTGAGTTAATCACTAAGGATATGTTATAGAATTAGAAATCTTCCTTCTGTCTATCAAGATGTCCTGTCCAGATCATGGTTCAGCGTTGCAGCTACAGAGGAAGTGATGAATTAGAGGGCGGTGCCCATTGATATTAAAGAGATGTCAGGTCAAGTCAGGAATACAACAGGTTGTATGTGACTGGAAAAGAAGATAACAGTAATATCAAAACTAGAGAATTCAGGAATGGGTATTTTTCTAAATGAGAAATAAATAATGTGTATGTCAACTATACAAACACAGTAAGTGATAACAGTCCAAGCACCACAAGATTCACTATTTTTATAGGTGATTGTGAAATTAGAAATTATTTAGATATATATAATTAAGAATGACATGATCAAATTTTAAAAAAGCAAACTGGAAAAAACAAGGCCACTTTCAAACTTTGCAAAATGTAAACAGCGTTAGAGGATTTATGGAGACACACCTCAGTATTCATATGTGATCTATCAAAAAGACAAAGAAGATAAGAAAAATTGTCCATTTTGAGAATGCACAGGGAATTTTTTATTTAAGATAAAAAACAAACTAGTAATAGAGAACAATAGGACTGAAAGGGACATCAAGAGATTATCTATCTCATGGCAGAGTCAAATGTTCATTTGGCTGGGTAGGCTGTGAATTTTCGTTTCTCTTTTGAGAAAGAACTAGGTAATTTCAGTGCTTGCCTATCCTTGCCATTACCATTGTTGTCTACCCTTCACTATGCCATGCAATTTTATCTGTAAAAAATATGCAACATTTAAGCTACCTTCAGCTTTTAAAAGTTCAGGTAACTGAGGCTCTAGTTCTTGCATGTTTTTTTTTCTACTCCAAAAGAGGAAAAAAAAAGCCAGCATAAGCAGTTCTAAAAAAATGCCCAAATGTGATGGATTTTGTGACAGTCTGTGCAGCTTGCTCTTACCTGCTTATGACCTTTGGGGCTGAAACATACAACCCTGGAATACAGTATTGCCATTCTCAGTAATTTGCCATAAGCTTTGTACTGAATGTACAAGGCCTCAGGACAGAAATTTGTCAGGTTTACTTTGTTTGAATTTCTCTCGACCCTTCTGTATCTTTTTGTTGATTAGCTGTGACAGCAGTTTCCAAAATTAACCAGGAAAATGGCTATTTTTTTACTTCTGTTTTTTTTACTTCTGTGTGTGGTACAACCATGATTTTTATATAAATAAAAGTAACAAACAGTTATTCTGTGTAGATAAAGAGACTTATGACTAGCATAGTGATGCAGTGCAGAGAAATGCAGGTCTGAAGCAATAGCAGAAGCCTGAAGAAGTGGGGGCATGAGATTTGCTAAGCAATACAGGGGTATAAAGGTAACAGGCAAGGCATGGGCTTGGCATGGCAGGTCTGATGGCTGTGAACAACTCACCAGTGATCAGGCAAAGAAAAGCTGACCTGGAGCTGGATTTAGGGGTAACAAAGAGAGAGAGGAAAAAAAAAAAAAAGGTAACATTCATAATAGGCACTACATACCATAAAATCAGATGTAGTGTGGTTCTGCCAGGTGTAGGTGCAGCAATGTTGCAGCCCTGCCAGGATCACCTTGCCATGCCTTTTCCAGCCCCAGTGTTCCTGGAGCTGTAGGCTCTTTGAGTCTCTCAACCCTAAACCGAACACTAACCACTACCGCTAGCCACTACCGTGACTCTTTGAGCACATTTCTAGCCCATGCTAATAGATATTTTTAAAAATATATCTTTTTAAAGCAGCTTTTTAATTTTTAACATTTCTTTCTGCTTGAGCAACAGGTGCTGCAACCTTTTATAGTTTATCAGTCTCTACATAAAAGAAAAAATGAATCTCTATTTTAATTGCTATTGAAAACAACCAAAATGCAGTTGGTAAAATATATTACTCTGAATCATGAAATGCATACTTTGGGAAGTGCAGGTCTTTTTTTAAACTATGAGAGCTTTCTAAACAGCTGTTGCAAATTCCAAAATAACTGTTCTTGACTAACTCCACATACATAGATTTTTATTCTGGAATAAGTGCACCTTGTTCTACTTCAGCTTAATATTAACTTTATGATAAACAGAACTAACAGACTAATTATGAAATAAGAATGACCACATATATAGCTAAGTGGCAGTAGTAATTGCAATTGCATATATCTTTGTTTATTTGAATTAGACCTCCAAGATCAGATAAAAGTAAGATGAAGAAAGTAATAATAACATTTATTTGATATGAAACTGTTACAAGTCTTCAGATTTGGTGACAATGCCTCTGACAAGCTTGCATTTGAATTAAAGCTCAGTTACAGCCCTGGTTAAAGTCCATGGGTGAATATCTTCATTTCACTAAGTAAACCAGAAGAATTGACTAAACAATCCTCTGCTCACAGATTAAATGGGAAGCCATTCCCCAAGGGAATGAAGTACATCACATGGCCAATCCCTGGCACCAGGGGCCTGATCAGAGTACAGAGCATGGCCAGGCTCCTACACTGCCTTAACTAATGCACCATGTTCCAGCTCTCAGAGTGAGCCTGAGCTTAGCTTTAACCCAGCAAGGCATTATGATTTGCTTTTCTCCTATTTGTATTCCCTCTGGTGCTTATCTGAACAGCAAAAAAGGAAAGATGGAACCAGGCAGCTGGGAGATGAGGGGGAGAGAGAGGAAAAGACTGCCTCGGCATGGGGTTGGATCAGTTTTGCCATTTGGTGGACTGTCACTGTTCCTGTAGACAGAGGGACTTCTTTGGGACTGAATGCAAATACAGGGGGTAGAATTTATTTGGCAGCAGTTGAACACATTGCTGCACAATAAAAAATGAGAAAGAAGAAACAAGGATTTGTTGCAGGAAGCTGAGTCAGAAAACTTGATTTAACTGCAATAACTCATGAGAAAGGGAGTTAAAACAAGAAAATTATTTAATGCTGCAGAACATAGGATTCTCTGTATTCTTCACAAAAAGATTCTGACTCCTAATGCAAACAAAGTTGGAAGTACTGCAAATACTGTCTTAACTGTTATGGTCAAAAGAGTCAATGCTGCTTTAACTTATTCACACACTGGCACTGAAAATCAGTCTGAAAAAGACGTGAAGCAAAGCAGCTTTATGCCCCAAACATAGGACAGCAGAGTTTTCAGTGTTACAGCTGAAAAAAGCATAATTCATTGAATGTCTTTTTCTCCTCTTTAATGCATTCCAGCTCAAAGAAGCTGAGTGCTTCTGTTGTCCACTAGGGTGAATAACTGCTCTGTTTTGTACTCGGAACAAAATTTTCATTAGCATGATTCAGAAAGAAGAATGTATTTAAAGTGTACACAGATAATTTTATAGATAGAAAAGTTTAAATTTCTAGTTCATGGCAGATTTCAGTGGTCACATCAAAAAATGATGTATTACAGGAAAGGCATTTTTAAATTCACATTTGGAAGAAATTCAGTGCTGGTATTTGAGACATTTCTTCATTTCAAAAAACCCACCAAATTTTGAAGAGCCTCTGCTTGAAAAACTAATAAATTTAACAGTCTTTCCACATTCTTTTTCAGTTTGGAAAAGCTCAGGTTTTCTAGCTTAGCCACTCAGTTGGTATCAGCTTTCATTTTAAACCAGCCATGCCACAGAACTGAACATGCTCTTCCTTTGGCCAGTTTTCTACTCTTGGCTTTGCTCCTGCTTCCAATTGAGTTTGTATGTAAACCATAAATAAAAATCCCAATCTTGCTCCATTTGTATTCCATATGTTTGCCAGGCTATTGGCCACAAGAGATCATAAGCAGGTTGTTTTTCAAACCTCAAAACTTGGATAGGCATTGAGTGCATCATCATACAATTATTTTTACATTAGAATAATATTTAAAGGTCTCAGAAATTGTAATTTGCTTTAAAATACTGTTTCCTTGATTTTGCTACAATAGAGCCCTAATTTTCAGTAATGGTCCGGCTAAAAATTTGCTTCAATACCAAACCTTTAAATTTCAGAGATTCATTACCCTGATTATTCTTTCTTTAATCCATTGTTCTCCTTTCCTTGGGTTACCATGGTTTCTTTACCAGCCTTACTGGAAGTGAGTTTGTTGTTAAATACTTCTCTTCCCATATCTGAAAAAAAATGCTGTTAATATCTCCTTCTCATGTTTTTGCTGAATCGGTGATTATAAATGACATATCTGTGTTTCTGAAACTCTGTGCAGATTCACAACTCCTACTCAATAACAACTTCCACTGGGGTTCAACACTTTCTACTGCAATCTTTCTTCTTATTTTGTCTGTCCTCCACCATTGTTCTTCCACTGGATTATTAAGGCAGCACTTCCTATTTTAACAGTCAGGCAATCCAAGACAGAGGAATAGATCAGAGTTTCTGAGCCCTGAGTTCACACATGACCTCTGTTCTTAGGGCAATGAACATCGAACAAGAAGGAAGTCATAAACCACTCAAATATTTGATTTCAAAATTGTATTCAGTATTGAACTGCAGCCATTAGATGTTCCTAATTGACCAGCCAGTTTCCCAGCCTCAGCTATCACATGCTGGTGATGCGGCAAAAGTGAACTGGAGATAAGAAGCTGAAGAGAACAACAACCATCTTTCATCCTGGGCATTTGTTGGAAATGACTGAGTGGTCTTGAAGAACATTTTCTCAAAAGCATCTGCAGATCAGCTCAGGATTCTGAATTGTCTGGGTGAAGGACATTCCTGGGTATTGATTCAGGAGGAATTCAAGTATATTTGAAAGGATAGAGGACTTGCTTCCAAAGAAAGGAGTAATGTCCTCTCACCCATTCTTCTCAGGAAGGCAAAAGGGTTTAAGTGGTGATGGGTAGGGACCTTACTGGCTTAGGGGGAGAATCCGTGAGAAAAACTGACAAAAAAGCAACACTAAAATGTGCAAAGCAATACCACTTCTACACTGCCTTTACATGAGCAACTGCCCTTAACAATCTTTGTTGTTGTTGTACTACAGGGTTTTTTATGGATGCCAACAAATCAGCTGTGTCAGCAGAAGAGAGAAAATTTAACTCAATCTATGACATCATGTCCTATCCTTCTCCAAACACTGCATCACCTCTCTAGGATGAGGTGGTATTTTTAGTCCTGTAGTTTCAAACATATGTTGAGACTGCTTGCAAATGCTTTCCTTCTTATCCTTTTCAAGCTTTGCATCTTGGGTGTGGAGGTCTGAAATACTAAATATTAGCAGTCCAGATTCCCTGCGCTTAGCACATGCCAGTGAATCCAAAACCTAAGGAAGCTATTTGCATTACTTAGGCACACACACACACAAGCAACTTTGATTGGTTCCAGCTGTCTGGGATTGACAAACACATACACATCTGTGTATACACACTCTCCTGATTCACATATGGGCAGCACATATTGTAGCATAGTAAAGCCTTCACAACAACAAGCCTGAAAATTCTTAGTAAAACATAGTATTTAGCATTTTCTTCCCCGTTATATACCTGGAAAAGTCACTGGCTTATATTTTACTTGTTTGGACTTAGAGGATTTGCTTGTTTGATGAGGATGGTACTTGTTAGAAGCTTGTCCATGTCTTAGTTCCTTCAAGAGAAATGAAGGGCAGAGAAAATTTCTGTAATTTACCATATTGTTATGATTAATGCCTTAATACTCTTGCATTCCCTTTAAAAAGTCAGGCCTGTCCCCAAGTGAAACAAAACTATCTCTAGAGCAAAATACAGCAGCATTAGTGCTAGCAGCACCAAGCTGCAGTCATGGGGGAAAGAATAAAAGCATCCTCTCCTGTTGAAATGGCAGGAGAAATTTCAGGGCCATAGAAGGCATTTGTAGTCTTGCAAAATAGCTATGACACCAGGGCCTTATCTGGTAAAAAGCAACTGATGGAATTATTCCATAAAGCTCACAGCCAAGTCAGCTGTCTCCAACAAAAACGAGTTTGGAATGTTTCTTCCTTCAAGATTTATTGACGCCATAAACTGCTTTCACAAAATTAACAAATCACAACACACTTGTGTCTTTCAGTCTGCCAGCCTGGATAGAAAATGACACTACCATTTCATGGTTACTCTATTTTTCTAAGACAGTTTTATAAGCAAATAAATTTATCTCAAATTCCACTCCCTGCATAATTCCTTAGTGAAATATGTTTCCGCCTTGCCACTCCACGGTGACAAAGCAGCACCAGTTAAAGGGCTTTTTCTAACATGATGTAATGGCAATGCCCTGCCTGTGGCAGGAGGAATGTGGCTGGCAGCATGGCAGTATCACTGAGATGATACTTAAACATAAGCAAAGACAGGGATTCCTGAAAATAAAAAGTGACCTGGATTCCATCAGGATTGCTCTAATAGCAACTATTAAAGGGAAAAAAACCAAACTCAATTCAGCTTGGTCAAGAGAAGCCAAAGATTTTACTTTCACTTTGTTGACCGATATATGGCAACACAAACTTTGATTACAAAACTATGTAGAAATCAGCAAGTTGAAAACTAAGTAAATTGTGTGTTATACTGAGAGAAGTCATTGGCAGCATGAGTGAATATAAAAGAAAATTATTACTATACCTAATTTCAGATTTTAAGGAGAACCGTTGGCTCTCCTGCCAGCTTTTTTTCAAGGGCTCTGGATTTTAACAGAGCAGACTTGTGACTTCTGTTTCTTCTCACCCCACCTCCCCTCCCTGCTTCAATGTAAAAATTCACAAAGTGTATAACAATATAGGCATTGTCCTTAACTTCAATTTAAGAGCAATATAATTCAGTTTAGTTCTGAAGCATTTGCAGTGAAATAAATGTTTGACTCTATCAACACCAGCTTTGAATAACCTCACAGGCTTCTGTATCCAGTTCAATGTTCCCAGCTTCTGATTCAATGCAGCCTGTGTGCATTTACCACTACCACTCCTTCTGCTGTTCATATTTTCTTCCCACTGCTTTTCTCAAATATCCTTCCCTCACTTTTTTCCTTCTCTCTTACTCTCTTTGCTCCCTGTGCTAGAGCTTTTCCCTTTTTTGTGTGACAAATAAGCATTTTTTTCTTTTTCCTAAAACCCTAACAAAAAACATGTCCAAGAACATTTGACATTTCAAAATAATTTGCTACTCTTTACCCAGCTATAGTAGTCATGCTGTTGCATTATACTCCATCATCCAGATTATTCAGGTCCCAAGATATCAAACCAGGAATTAAATCAGGGGCTCATAATTAAGCAGCAAAATTTTAGTGGTGGGCACCTGCAGTTCCCGTTGACTGCAAAATAAATGCTTATTATGGAGCATTTTGCAAAGCGTCATTACTTGCCTAGGTGACTATCAAATTAGGACATTTGTTTTGGATACTGCAATCCCCATTTTTTACTGGCAGATTATCCTTTTTTGAAGCCCACTGCACTCTGGCTCACTTGTCCCAATTTCGATTACAAGCTTTCCTGTGTTCTACACCAGTCTTAACATCCTGATATGACCCCTGGCAAGAAGTTGTCGCTACCAGTTGTTTAATCTAGGAATTGAAGTAGCACATTACTTCAATTGTAAATGAATGAATGAATTGTGAGAACAGCCTGTCTGGTGACCCATGAAAACAATTTCCCTTTCTTTCAGAGTGACAAGATTTAAATCTTCAGAGACTTAGGTTTTCATTTGCTTTTATTTCTAAAATGAAT
The DNA here is from genome assembly GCA_013397095.1 of Sterrhoptilus dennistouni. Lineage (NCBI taxonomy): Eukaryota > Metazoa > Chordata > Aves > Passeriformes > Zosteropidae > Sterrhoptilus > Sterrhoptilus dennistouni. The sequence goes on along the minus strand of VWZU01002872.1, from coordinate 7,576 downwards.
CAAATTACACAGATGTGTGAGCTGGGAACCAGTTTCTAAATATGAGATGCCTTCCCTCCCATTAAAAATACAAGATTCTTTACAATATTTAAGCACTTGGTGCATAAGTCAAAGTTAAGTATAATTTTTCCTGTATCACGATCTTCCCTTACTTCTTTTCTAAAGGAAATGCTGCTCTATCTTGGAATTTGGCTAGCAAGTACAATATAGGCAGCGAGTGTTGTCTGGGGAATGATGACCTGCAATAAATAAGAATCCCTGAACAGCAGAGGAAGTGTTTGTGGGCATGTGTTTGAAATTAGGGTGATTGGACATTTGCAAAGTACTTCAAGAAAGTCTTTCTGAATGGTTACAAAACAACCCCTGTTTCATATCATCTGACAAATTGATCAAGCCACCCACCCCCCACCCTCAAAATCCAACAAACCCAAACTGACAAACTTTTCAGTTATAATAACAAGATGAAGGGTGTTGAGGAACACATTCAGTGCAGGTATCTCTGTGTGCAGTCGCACTGTCAGCCGCAGGTTGAGCTCTAGGTGGTGAGAGCCCCAGGCAAGAGGCCAGGAACTGGCCCTGACCCTTTGCACAACAGAGAGCACAGGACCTCTGGCACAGCCAGGTGACCTGATACTGAGACACAGCAGGAGCCAAGGACTCAGCTGGAAGAGCCAGGAGTTTGTCACACACAGATTGGGAGGGTATAAAAGCCCAGGGCTTTCTTTGGAGTCCCTTCTCCAAGGCACTGTCCTGGGTTGCAGTGTAGGATGTGCACAAAGTATTTATTCTATCACCATCTTCATGAACTGTTGAAACCAGGTGGGCTAGTGTTTTCCCAAGGGTGTCTTCTGCTAATGGCCTTTGGGGTGTCTTCTGCTAATGGCCCATCAACACCTGGCCCATGACTCACAGGTAACTCCCTCCAGGAGTGATCTCTGTTTAATGGGCCATCAAGGACCCACTTCACAACTCCTCATCCTATTGTGAGATGCTCTGCCAAGGGGGAGGAGCCAAGCATTCTCACCTGGATATAAGCTGGTATGTGGGACAGTGCAAGTAGCCCTGACTCACTGGATTCCCAGAGGAGCAGAGCTACCAGACCTTTCTACAGGATCACTGCTTCAGGAAGACCATCTCATCTGGACTTCTTCCACTATCCTGCTCAGGTTGTATTCTGACTCTGTCAGTGGTCCTTTGTGTTATCGCATTTATTTTATTTTTACCTTTTTACCTTTTTTTCTTATTAAATTATATTTCTGACTTGGAGCCTCTCACTCATTTTGCTTTCAAACCACGACAGGCACCCAGCTCAAGCTGCTATTTTTTTATTGCACCATGGTTAAATTATTTTAAGGATCCAGATGTCTGAGACTCTACTTAGGGAAATCCCAGCTCAAGCCAGTAAGGAAACCTGGTCTGACTGTGGGAGTGTAGAGGGTGTACGGAGTCAAGCACAGCACCTGCTGGGTCACTGGAGCTGCCCTCTGAGAAAGGGCTTCGGTCCCAATTTAACTGACAGAGTGGCTTCTGGATAGTCAGATGAAGAAAGTTTCCTTAAGAGCAATGAATACTTTTAATGAAAGCCTAAGCTTCTGGGACACATCCACTTGCTGGCCGCACATATTTGTGAATATATTTTTATCCTACATTCCTACCAGTCTTACCAGACTTCTCTGAACTGCTTTTCATCTTGAAGGAAGGAAAGCAGAATTAAAAACACAGTTCCTAAGTTTAGAATCCAAGACTTAGTTTATGTTTTATTTTCAGTTTATACAGAGAGAGAGCACCCTCCATTATGGCTCATTTTGCTTGTGCATTTAATGCAAATTCAAAATTTATACTTTCAGGGTTTGCTTTCCCTTGTGAACCAATGAGCTTTAGTGGTGCAGAACACAGTTGGCACATTGCAGCTACTTGTACGACAGCTGCTGATCTACGCAGATCACCTTCTGCCTGGCCCTAATATGTCTCATATTTGCATCCCTTGCTACACTAGGGAACAACAGAGAATTAGGACAGGAAACCAAAATGAACCAGATCTCACATTTATTGCTGTACATACTACTGTACCTGGATTTCACAGGTCTCATAGGAATGGGTTTTAAATTGGCGTCCTGGAGTAATGCAGACCGTTGGTGAGCTATCATCTGCATTCCTCAAAAGCCTGAAAAGCAATGTCATCTGCAATAAGCTGGCAGCAGATACACAAAAGGACTTTCTGGGCTACACAGTCCATTGTCATGTTGTTGCAGATTCCACATCATCTAAAGCCCATGTTACTTCCAATTTTTGCATTTGATAAGATGCCATCCACAAGCATACCTTTCTAACACAAAGAATTAGTGTAGAGTAAGACCTAGAGATCAAGGCTTCCTAGGGGGGAAAAAGGCAACCCATGCTGAATACTAAATTCTTATTTTGATTAGTAGGGTCTAGGGAGAATGCTTACCTCAATGTTCTTATGACTCTCCCTTTGGTGACAGCAGTTTGTTTATCTTGAATTTTTCTATTTCCAACTGGGAATAGTCCAAGTTAATGTAGCTTCTTGGAGATGGTAGTGTGCCTAAGTGAAGGTATAGAAGGAATGGTGAAAAAACATGAAAGAGGGAAGAATACTTAGCACTTCTCTCCCACCCTCATAGCATGCTATACACACAGAGCTTCACAGAATTTCATTATGCAGTTCATGATACACAAGTGTGCTAGTTTGTACGGGCAAAGCACAGCTGAGGCTTCTCTGAGGTCTGAGATTAAATCACCTTGAAAGGGAATTTAGAGCGCAGGCCCGATTAGCTCTCCCTTATAAACAACACAGCAGCACAGTCCAAAGGCCAAACATCTTGTCTCCAGCAGCTGCCCATGGTGAAGGGTTACAATAGTGCCAAACTCATACAGAGAGATGCTTGAGACCCTTTCCCTGGTATTCTCTTTATTCTCTTTCCCTGAATCTGCTCATCAGGAACGTACAGACAGAAGGCTTAAATTTCATCATTTTCTGGAAAGGACATCTTAAGTGAGCCATGGAAACAGATGACTGTGAAAGTAAAAGACAAGGAAAAGAATGAAATACAGATGCGAAAGCAAACAAAGAGTAGCCAGGTAATAGGAACAGAGTGAAATAAAGCTTAACACCAGCTTTTCACTGCTATGTGGGCTGCACATGTTCTCTGAACATTTGGTCTCCCAGTCACCAAAAAAAGCGTTGTGGTGAACTCTGTCAGGAAGCAATGGATTCTCTCCAGAGCATGTAAGTGGCTCAACTGCCTGCATATTTGTGTAAACTCTTTCAAGTGAGAAGTGTGGCCAGAATGAGATGGCCAGAGCAATGATTGGAAGACCTCCTCAGAGGCCTTGGAACTTTGCATATTTCATGCATGGCTTTATTTACACCTTTTCTGCTTCTTAGAGCAGAGGATACATGTTTTCCATGTTTGTACATATTGGAGAGGCCGAAGTACACAAATGTTGTATGTGTGTGTGAATTCAGAGAAGGAGGGCAGGAACTGAGTTTGAAAGACAGGGAGTAACTCAGTTTGCAGCTGAGGGTAACTTATAGCTTGCAGGAGCTGCATATTCTGACAGGAGCAAAACTGTTCTCACCTATCATCCATTCTGAAATTGCATTGCAAAGTTGTGTCTTGGACTCATCAGTACTGAAACATGACCGTGGGAAACAAGCACAGAAAAGCAGATATACAAGGATTGACTCAGCAGTGAAGAAAAAAATAAATATGGTTTAAGGAAAAAAAAATTACAACTCTATATACTTTTTAGTCAAGAGATCATGTACACAGTGTTCTTTTGAATAAAAAAAGTCTACATTTCAGCCAAAGTAATGACTGCAGCTTTGAAAAGCCAGTAGGGAAGAAGTACGTGATTTGGTAAAAAAGTAAGGATAAAAACATTTCTCCTTCCTCCTTTCTTTAAAGGTCTAGTTAGCAAAATAGAACAATCAGAAAGAGAGTTAGTGCAGGTATTTAGAACTTCTAGGATACTACAAAAGCCAGCTGTGAAAAGTGAAAGAGAATTAAGAACTTGTGAATAAGTAAATAACTAAAAGGGAGAAGGCAGAGGCAAAGTAGGTGAAGGCATATTTGTTGAGTGATAAAGGGCACACATGAGGGATGAGAAATATAACCTGTGGTTTATTGCATTTTTAATTTTTTTTTAGGTTACTAAGATCCATCCAGAAGACAGAGGCATGAACTTTCCTGGCTATCGCTCAGCTATTCAATGAAAGGTACCACCTCTGACAGACATGCCATTATCTCCAAACGTCATGGCATCCATGCTAGTTGGATATTAGGATACTTGCAATAATTAATAGACGCCTGCACAGTACTCTGAAAATCTCAATTTATAGGATAACTATTAATTTCAGATTACTCTTGTGCGGATGGGTTTCTCCACTTCTTTTCAGTCTCCTTGTGTTTTATTTGCCTAGCTGTTAGCACTGGAATGAGGGCCTCCTGGTGGTGGAATCTGACAGTCAAGAACATTTCTTTACAAAGCAGTGAAACGGCTGTTCTTTTATCTCTTGAGTTAGCTATCATGAAATAAAGAAACAGAGAGAGAAAATGAAATGTCGACTTTGTCAGCAAAATATAGGTGAGATATTTAATATCTAGGATTCTAAAAGAAGGGACATCTGCACAGCACAGAGGCAACAAGAATTACCCCACTGCTGAAAAATTTAATTGGGCAGGGAATTAATTTCAACATGCCAAAAAAGTTTTAGTTTATAGGTTTTAAAGTCAGTCTCATTTAGCCCAGCAGGTGTTACATTATAACATTATAGATGGCATTATAAAGCCACCAGGCTTTATAAAGCCTTGTCTATGGTAACAACCAGGCAATGTAGCAACTTTCAATACAATAACTAAAATAAATACGCTCTTTGACATCAGAGTAAGCCTCGAATAAATCTACTTAATTCACTAGTCAATGTGGTTTCCCTGTAATTATTGATATAACAGAGAACAATCCCACAGCGTATATGAAAAAAAGCAAGTGAAATACTATGGAGTTGAAAGCAGCTCTGAGAACATCTAAGCTATAGATTCTCTATCACTTTTGGGCCAAAAAAGCTGAAGAAGATGCTCCAGATTAGGCTACCAAGAACAGCTTGGGTCTATTCCAAAATTTCCACATTGCCATGTGCTACAGCCCTATCTTCATCCTGTCAATCTCTCAGCCTTCCACCAGTGTTCTCAGAGATGTCTTCCTGGAAACATAGGCTGCTTCCTTACACAATGACTGTAAGATAGAGGTTTTTCACCATTTAATGGGCTTTTGCAATTCCTAAGTGATCTCTGTAGTTATTGTCCTGGGAGAAAGACTGTGTGCTTAGGTGTTCTTCTCCCCACAGAGTGACAGGAACAGAAGGATGCACACTACTACACCATAATGCTTTTAACATAGGTGAAAATCATATGTCAAACTATATATAAACATATATATGTATGTATTTGCAATATACTGAGAAACAATGCTAGAAACAGCAACCATCCATTGGTATCTACCTGACATGCAGGTGGAGAGACAATGATGAAAAGCTGCTGCCAAAATAGCCTGGGAGGTTGGTGCAGTGAGGAAATTCCACAGCATTTTTCAAGGAAATGGAGTCTGTCAAGAAATGAATTTTTGTCAAACCATGCAGAAGAAGAAAGATTCCTGAAGCAAATCACAGCAGAAATCAAGACACTGAATCTCGTTCTCTTAGTCTCCAGAGGAAGCCTTCTGAACCCTTGTGGACAAGCCCTACCAACTGTGAGACCATTCACACAGCTATTATCCACCGTGGGCACAGCAACCAGGCACAAAAGGAAGTATTCACCTCATATGCCAAGGCAGTGGGGATGGGCTGCCTGGCTTTTTCCAAGTCTCTACTCTGCAAAAAGAGGCAGTAAGAGAATCACTCTGAGACCCCAGATGCATGAGACAGTCAGGTTTTACAATAATCACAGTGTGTGTTTCTACAATATTCACCTTGCCCAGCACAAGAACTCAAGCAGCAACTGTGCTGAAACATACAGGTTTCTTCTAGGAAGGTGACCATTACTGAAAAAAACCACTCCAACCAAACTGAGCTGAGTCCCTCACTATTCTGTATGGTCTTTGGCTCTTATAGGCACCCAGGTGAGCTGTCTTTATTTTCTCATTTCAAAACTATAATTCTACATGCTCTCAGCTTTTTTCCCAAAGTTCTTGCCCTCATTTATCTGGGCCTTCCATCTTTCTTACCCAATTTATGCACACATGTATGGGTATTAAATGGTGATTAAAGCCCCAACTACTTCACAAAGACCTTGTTCTGAGCGAGTTTTTATTCTACTTTTAAGGATGTTGACTTCCTCCCCACATCTCATTATAATCACTTTTCTTATTGCAAAAATCTGCTTTCCAGATTACAGATTCTGGTATACTGGGTTTGAAGGCAGTATAAACTTTTTATGTTTTTATAGCATGTGTCCTGCAAGAACCAGATATTGGTTAACTGGACTACCAAAAGGTACTGCAGCACCAGAGATTTTTCTTGTCTCGAGTCACTGCATTTACTGTGCTATTTTTCCAATTCTCATTCCAAGTGAGCAATTTTCCGGTTCCCTTAAAGCAGGGTTCCAATTAAGCACTCTGGGAATGAAAGGGTGTTAGATAATTTTTTTTTTTCCTGGAGTACTAATACATCTACAAACCAAATTGAAATGTTGGTGATTCTTTTCTCCTCCTTTTATTTGCCTGCCCCCTGCTTATTTCTTTTTTTCTTTTCCTTGTCTTTATTGTTCCTTTTTAACTAAAGTCAGCATGTTAGTATCTCATTAATCCAAAAATTTTCAGGAAAGCCCCAGGAAGTCCTCAACATAAGCTTTTTAAACAATGAAACAAGTAACTTCAGATCACTATTCTAATATATTGGAGAATTATTTTATAGTTTAGGAGTGGCATTTTGCCTCTGTAACATAAAAAAGATCTGGTGATATGCGTTACATACCCATGCCATCCATTCAAAATATCCAAACCAACTGCCACTGCCACCTCCCATGGTATACAAGCCAGCAAGTAACACAACGAATCTAAATTTATTCCATCATGTGCTGAAAGGGAGGACTTTGCAATGTGCACAGGAAATCAGGATGCTGGGACTGCTTCAAAGGAAGACACGTAATGAGCCGCTGCTGTGTAGTCACAGTCCCTGGAGGTGTTTGAAGAGAGACTGGACAGGGCTCTGAGTGTCACGGTCACGTTCACATGGTGGTGTTCAGTCAAAGACAGGACTTGATGATCTCAGAGATCTCCTCCAATCTACGATTCTTCCCTCTCCAGCTCCGCACCCATCATCATCCCCGGAACCGTGCAGTCCAGGACGCCAGACCTCCTCCACTTCTCCCACGTTCCCAAGCAAGGAAGGGTTCTTTGCCTACTGGCCTTTTTTTATTTATCCAAAAAACAAACAAACAATTCCCACCCAAAACAATTTAACAATTCTTCTAGGCGATTCGAGCATTTTAGGGAAGGCGTTAAGGAAAGCCCGGTCAGCACGTCACTAGCTTGACGCAGCCTGCCCGACCCCGCAAGC